>CM059873.1:32253721-32493499 GCA_030490815.1 Acer saccharum
GGTCTTGGGTATGAAGATGGCAAGAAAATCTCAACCACTAACAAGACCGTGTTTGTCAAGAGCTTGAAGAATGAAGAAACTTCATTTGTGCAACCTCCTAGGAAAAAGTTAGAAATAGGACAATGTTCTAATGCACAAGTGAAAATGGGGCCAAGAAAGAAACCTCAAGCTCAACCCCCTAAGGTTCCTCAAGCCAACACTCCTCCCAAATTGGCTCACAAAGGAAAGAGACCAATCATGCAACCTCAAGCTTGGAAGCAACCTAGACCGGTTCAACAACGAAGATGGATTGAACCCACTTATCCACAAAGACATGGACGAGCTCCCATGCGTGCACAAAGACGAGGTATGATTCCTTTTTTCATCCCTATTTGTCACTTTTGTGGTTGTGATGGTCATATTAGACCAAATTGCTTTCAATATATTAAAATGTGTAGAAAACAAAGCATGATTGAAAAGAGAAAGAATAGAGCCAAGATGCATGTTTCTAGGAATGAAAATATTGATTTGCATGATCCTAGAAATAGTAGAGCACATGTACCAAAGGCCACTAAGAAAGCTAAAATTGTTGCGAAGTGGATTAGAAAGAATGAAAATGTTTGCCATGTTACACAAATAGCCTTGAAGGCAAATTCTTCTAATTTTTGGTATTTGGATAGTGGGTGCTCTAGGCACATGACGGAAAACAAGAGTTTCTTCGAGACTTTTGTTATGGAGGAAGGTGGAAATGTCACTTTTGGTGATGGATCCAAAAGAAATGTTGTAGGGAAAGGAACCATTTCCGTTCCCGGATTACCCTCCTTATCCAATGCTTTATATGTTGATGGCTTGAAAGCCAATTTAATAAGCATTTCACATCTTAGTGATGAAGGATATTCCGTCTTGTTTTCTAAAGATTATTGCTCTATCCTTAAACCCGATGGACAAACCTTGTTAAAGGGCATGAGATCTAGCGACAATTGTTATTGTCTTGAAGCTAGTATTGTATCTAATCATGTGTCCATGGATGAGCAAATTGAGTTGTGGCATGAAAGACTTGGCCACATGAACTTTAGGGATCTACGGACCCTTGGAAAGTTCAATTGTGTGCGTGGCCTCTCTAAGCTTGGGAAGAAAGCCAATGGTATTTGTGGACCCTGCCAACAAGGAAAGCAAACTAAAAGCGTGCACAAAAAGGGTAAGTATCTCACCACCAAGGAGCCTCTTGAGCTTCTCCACATGGACCTTATGGGTCCCATGCAAACCGAAAGTTTGGGTAGAAAGAGATACATTTTTGTTTGTGTTGATGATTTCTCTAGGTTCACATGGACATATTTTCTTATAGAAAAATCCGAAACTTTTGATAAGTTTAAAATGCTTTGTAATAAAATTCAAAATGAAATGAACTCTAATATTAAAAGCATAAAACGGATTAGAAGTGACCATGGGAGAGAATTTGAGAATGCCACCTTTGAAACCTTTTGTAATGGTTTAGGCATCTCCCATGAATTTTCTGCTCCTAGGACACCTCAACAAAATGGAGTTGTTGAGAGGAAGAATAGGGTCTTTCAAGAGATGGCCCGTGTGATGTTGCTTAGCAACAATGTCCCTAGGAACCTATGGGCCGAAGCCATCAATATGGCTTGCTATATAGGAAATAGAGTGTTCCTAAGGCCCGGTACTAGAAACACCTCCTATGAGTTATGGAAAGGCAAGAGGCCAAATGTTAGCTACTTCCACACTTTTGGAAGCAAATGCTACATTTTGAATGACCATGATCAACTTGGCAAATTTGATGCTAAGAGTGATGAGGGTATTTTTATTGGCTATGCCTTGAATAATAGAGCCTATAGAGTTTTCAATTTAAAGACTCTAAGTGTTATGGAATCATCCAATGTCATATTTGATGATACTAGGCTCAAGTCTAATGATCATGAGGAGGAGGTTATTTTTAGTGATGGTTCTCCTTTGGAGGAGGTTGTGGTGTCACCTAATGTTGGGACATCTAATGTCAATAATAATGACACACAACCTATTGATAGAGTTCCTCTCTTGGACTCTAAAGAACCCGCTCCATGGGTTAGGAAACTGCATGATAAAGAAGATATCATTGGAGAGGTAAATGAGGGTGTTAGGACTAGACGTCAACTTGCTAATCTTATTAGCTATACATGCTACACCTCTCAAATTGAACCCAAAAAGGTTGAAGAAGCCTTAAACGATGAATTTTGGGTTCTTGCCATGCAAGAAGAGCTAAACCAATTCGAAAGGAATGAGGTTTGGACTCTAGTTCCTAGGCCTAAGACCACTAATGTCATAGGCACTAAATGGATATTTAGGAACAAATCCAATGAGGATGGAAACATAGTGCGGAACAAGGCTAGACTTGTAGCACAAGGGTACTCTCAAATTGAGGGTATCGACTTTGAGGAGACTTTTGCTCCTGTTGCCCGCTTAGAGTCTATTAGGCTTCTCTTGTCCATCTCTTGTGTGCACAAGTTCAAATTGCACCAAATGGACGTCAAGAGTGCCTTCCTCAATGGCTTCTTGCAAAAGGAAGTGTTTGTTGAACAACCTAAGGGGTTTGTGGATGCACACCACCCTAATCATGTTTATCGCCTCAAGAAGGCACTTTATGGGTTGAAACAAGCACCGAGGGCTTGGTATGAGCGCCTCACTCAATTTCTTGTTGACAACAACTACACAAGAGGTAGTGTTGACAAGACACTATTCATCAAAAGAGACAATGATGAGCTTTTCATAGCTCAAAAATAAGTTGATGATATAGTTTTTGGCTCCACCAACAACACCAAAGTCCAACAATTTGTTGATGTCATGTCTCATGAATTTGAGATGAGTCTTGTTAGTGAGCTTAGTTACTTCCTAGGCTTGCAAATTAGGCAACTAGATAATGGGATTTTCATAACCCAAGCCAAATATGCTAAGAACCTAGTGAAGAAGTTTTGTTTAGAGAATGCCAAACATTGTGATACACCCATGAGTACCACTTTGAAGCTAAGCAAGGATGCTAGTGGTAAGAGTGTGGAACAAACGTTATATCGTGGCATGATAGGAAGCTTGCTTTATTTGACCGCAAGTAGGCCCGATATCTCCTTTAGTGTGGGTGTGTGTGCTAGGTACCAAGCGGATCCTAAGGAGTCCCATCTCTCTTCCGTAAAGAGAATCATTCGCTATGTGAATGGGACATCCAACTATGGGATTTGGTACTCTTTTGACACTAATGCTAGTCTTGTAAGCTTTAGTGATGCGGATTGGGCAGGAAATTGTGATGATAGGAAGAGCACATCGGGCGGTTGCTTCTTTCTAGGCAACAACTTGGTGTCTTGGTTTTGCAAGAAGCAAAACTCGATTTCCTTGTCCACGGCCGAGGCCGAGTACATAGCCGCAGGGAGTGGATGCACACAACTCCTTTGGATGAAACAAATGCTAGTAGACTATGGATTGAACCAAGGTACTCTCACTCTCTTTTGTGATAACATGAGTGCTATTAATATTTCCAAGAATCCGGTTCAACATTCTAGAACTAAGCATATTGACATCCGCCATCACTTCATTAGAGAGCTTGTTGAAAATAAATGCATTGTACTTGAACATATAGGTACTAATGATCAACTTGCGGACTTATTTACTAAACCCTTAGATGCTACTCGATTTAAAACTCTTAGTAGATCTATTGGGATATGTCTTGTGGAGTGATGTTCTATATTTGACCCCATATGGGGAACTCAAGCAAAGAGAGCTATTTTGCATGTTTGTAACTTGCAAAAAATTTGAAATAACTTATGCCTCTTCTTTTGATTGCTTGAGTAAGCTTGGTTGTACATATGTATATATGTTTTTTTTTTAAATTCTATAAGTGTGAACCTTGCTTGTTTACAATCCATGTCATATTTATGTTCAAACATGCATTTTTGGACTAGGAGATTTACATAGGAAGTATGATGTGAATGACCTATAGTTATCTCCATGACATGATGATTCTTAAATAACATGCTAATGCTAAATGAAAAAGCATGAAATTCATACAACATGCTCACATGAAAAGCATGAATTGATGATTGCATATTCTTAAAAATGCAAAACTTGTGTGAAAGCTAATGAGACTCAAAATGAATAAAGGATCTTGTATCCGTTCAAAGGAATTTTCATTCCAAATGTCTCTCTTTCTTTATTAGTTGAACATGGTTACTATCATACGGATATCTTATCCAGAAAAATCTAATAGGGTGCAAAGTCGCTCATGCCATGTTTCGCTTATAAAGTTGGATATAGTTACTCTTAAATTGAAATCAATAATCTCTATATCCTTGCCTTTCCCATGACATTGGTGAAATTGGTTTGAATTCTTATTAGAAACCTTTGTCATTTGCTTTGCCAAATACCATTGTATTTTGGACTTGAATGCTATATGTCTTGTATGCAAAGCATGTTGGATTCACACATTTTCTCAAATAAATCTCCTTGTTTCACACATGCTATAAGATGATTCACACATATAAGTGCATAAAGTGACTTATATGTATATGCATATCTTGCATGCTTCTTTCTCTCGTTGCTATGAGTGACCCGGTTGGGGACTACTCCTTTGCCTATATCATGACAAAAAGGGGGAGTAGGATATGGTAAGGGGAGTTGCAAAATATAGAAGCTTTTGTGCATGTTGGGGAGAACATACATTGAGGGGGAGTAACCCTTTGAGGGGGAGCATTGCATTTATCATTCATTGCATACATTTGGTAATGTTGTGCCTAAATTCTAAAAATGCAAATGCTTGGTATTGTTCTCACATGATTAATCTCACACTTTTCTTGAATTACAAATGTTAGAAACTCTTTTCAGGGATTGATTATTCTACAAGAGGATTGAAGACTTCAAGTTGCATTCTCTTATCTCTTTGTAATGTAGAATATCATTGTAATCCCGTAGTTTCTATTTTTTTGTGAGGAATCAATGTGAGTGATGGTTTTGTCACGAAATAGCCAAAAGGGGAGATTGTAAGGATTCCCGTTGTTTTTAATTGGCTTATTTCGTGATCAAACCATATGTGGGGATTCTTTGTAAGGGTAGTTTAGATGTTGTTGTTATTGCATTAGGCCCTTTGAAGACCTCATTATTGACAAGCACCAAAGGTAATATTCTAAGTGCTTACTTGTCTTGAAGAGATAGTTGCACACACTCACAACTCATGCATATGTTTAATCCTTGTATGTTGTGTTTCTTTTTGTTGTGCATCAATGCTTATTTACATCTCTTCTTGCTTGTATTTATGATTGCATCTTGTGTTTATAACATCATAGCATTTAGGCTTTTAGGATGCATTTTAGTTTACTTTTGTTCCCCTTGCATGATTGCTTGTGGGGACAAAAATGTAGGCTGTGCGCTGGTCCACTAGCGCCGGTCGACCAGCATCGCTCACCGGCGCAAAACGCCCAGTGGAGCGCCGCTGGTCGTGCGCTGGTGTGGACCAGCGCAAGGCCACTAGCGCCAATCGCCCAGGTGTGCGCCGCTGGACTGGCGCTGGTGGCAGCGCCTGTCGTCCAGCGCTCAAGCCAAAATGTGCTTGTGCGCTGGTCCACCAGCACACAGTGCATTTTTCTAGCGCGTTTTCAAAACGACCTCACTTCACTTATGGCCTCTATATATATGCTAACTTGATTTTAGGTCAAAAACAAGAGTTCCTATTCATGCTTCATACTTAGGATATTTTTCAAGAGAAGAAAAATACACAAAGAACTCATTTTTAATTACTCAAACACATTTTCATGATCATCAATCATCATCTAGCATCATCATAGATCATCTAGATATCATCTAGCATGGAATCTTCATCATACTTTGCTTGGTAAGCTTTTCACTAATATCTTACATATTTTGTGTTTCTCTTATCTAGCAATCTCAATTTAATTACTTGTTTGTGATTTTATATTTGTTGAATACAAGATTGAGATTAGTATGATGTATGTTTGAGAAGTTGTATTGTGCTAGCATATTAGGTTTTGTGCTTGATATTGATTAGCTTAACTAATTGACATGTGAAACTAATTAATGCACGGTGTGTATAAAACTATCTAGAGGGGGGGTGAATAGATTTTACGCTTTTTACCCAATTTTTCGTGTTAGTCAAAATTACGAAATTACCCTCAAGATAAAATAAACAAGCAAGTGTAATATGGTGCGGAAATTAAATTGACACTTGATTTTTACGTGGAAACCCTCACGGGAAAAACCACGGGCTATGTAAGTAAGCCAAACGCAAGTTGATTTCATTCTTATTCAACTTTCTCCTTTCTTGGAACCCCTGTAAGGAATAGCAAACATGATTTGTGACTCCAGAGTCTATGATCCAAGAATCTGTAGAATCTGCCAAAAAACATGTTTCAAGATAATTAATATTACCTTGTTCCTTCTTGTTCTGGGACTTTGGGCAATTTCTTTTCCAATGTCCCTTTTCACCGCAAAGAAAGCATTTCCCTTTGATCTTGGTTACTTTCTTGGTCTCCATCTTGGTAGGCCCAAGTTGCTTTTTCTTCTGTTGTTCCTTGACCTTTTGACGGGCCTTAACAGTAGCAACTTTACCAACCATATGAATCTGAGATTCGTAAGTAGGAGCAGGTGGTTAAGAAGCAGACAGAATAAACTTATGTTTTTCAGCTTGCAGCAACAACCCAATTTTCATTTTCCATGTGACATAATTATCTCTGGTTAAAATATTATCTTTTAAGATGTTCATTAGGGATGGGGTCATGATTTCTGAATAAAACAAAACATATATAAGTAAATAATCATGATAAAGCACTTTTAAATATTTATCTTGAATTAAATAAATAACTCAATCATAAAAATTCAACGGTGATCCAACACCCATAAACGTTACGCCTCCTTTGGGAGTTCCCACCATTTACTAGTTAGACTAGGTCCCACCTAATTGTTAACATAACAACCAGCGTTTTCAATTTTAGCCTTGCAATTTTATTGACAAGAACTCTTGGGAGGATATCAATAAAATTACATTGAGTGTGTTACCAAGATATTGACCCTCAATTTTCTCTCACGAAAATCCCTCATTGGGGAGTAGATCTCGTTTGAGTCCATTGTCTAGTCTATCCTTGTAAGGAAGTATATTGCTAAATTCCATTCATGGACGCCCCTTGGGGGGATTACCAATAAATAATAAAGCTCAACTAACCTTGGAGGCCATAGGTGTTACAAAAACACCTTCTCCCACTCAATTATTTAAGGCGTGTGATTAAATCCCAAAGAATGATTTACCAAGTTATCTAGATGCCAATTTAGATACCTAAATCATTCAATGCATGTTCATACCAAAAGAGATATATGCGTGGCACTCCTATTCTATATGTCATGTTATCATACAATAACAAATATTGTAATATTTAAGCATAAATTAAATAGCAACAATTTTGGCCCATCCTAGAAAAACAAGTAAAACTACAATTGTTTAGGAATATAAGTTCTTCAAGTGGCCCATCAACCATACGCTCATCCTTCGGCCCAACCCACGGGCGTGCACAACTCACAACCACACTAAGGGGCTGCCGTGCGCAGCCCATGAAGACTCCAGGGCTGCCGTGCGCAGCCCACCAAGCTTGGGCTTGCCATGCGCAGCCCAATCCACTCCTAGGGTGCGCACGGTGCTCGTTCTCGGTTCCGGTTGCTTCGTTTTTCATCGTGTCTTCGAATCTTCAAGACCTAAATATATTACGGCAGTATTTAAACAAATAAAATACTGCAGTATTTTTTTTTTTTTTTTTAATCACTGCAGTACCTTTTTACATACAAAAAACTGCACATAATAAAAATTAAAAAAAAACTGCAATAGTATAAAAAAAATACTGCACCTATATATAAAAAAATAAAACCTAGCAATCTACCAAGAAGGAATTATGGCGATGATAGGCCACCCTTCTTGTTACAATTCCATAACAAAATTTACATTGAAAATCTAGGACCAAAATCAAGCAATAACAATCCACACAAACATATATAAATCCATACATCCACATGTAATTATATATTTGAATACCTAGAGTGCCATCTCTTTCTAAACATGCATAATCACAATAAAAAGAAATAGATCCACGTATATATACGTTAATTAATTAAAAGGGTTCAACCGAGGCTCTGATACCAATTTGTCGCCTTTAATCCTTTTGTATACACAAGGTTCGTCAGGATTCTGAATAAATCCAAAACCTTTGACAGCTTGATCAAACCTTATGTTCCAGGATCTGGATGCTTGCTTTAATCCATATATGGATTTCTGCAACTTGCATACCTTATCCATTTGGCCATTTTCAATGAATCCCTCTGGTTGCATCATGTAGATGCTTTCGTCAAGAATTCCATTTAGGAAAGCTGTCTTGACGTCCATTTGCCAAATCTCTAGATCTAGAGTTTTTTGGCCACAATATATAAATATATATTAAATATATATGGCACAAGCCCGAAAATATATAAGTATTATAAGGCATGCAGAATTATTTTCAAAAGATATATATATATATATATATATATTTGTGCGTGCAGTTTTGGTGCACTTTAACAGGAGTGCAATACTTATCATATAAATATATAATGTGCAAGTTGAATTCGAGTATATATATATATATAGTATTACATATTTTATAGATAAATAAAAAGAGTGGTGCGGCAATATATATGATATATTTATTTTTGTGCAAAGAGAGTTAGGTAACCCTAATTGCTAAGTCTTTGGACTTGAGAGTTTTTTCTTTTACTTGAGAAAAATAGAATCCAACTCTTAGACTAGTGTGTGATAATTTCGGTCAAGAGGTATAGAGAGAAGAGTTTGTTCTTATTTCGATAGTGCACTAGTAACTTTTACATCAAAAGGTTTTGTGCACAATTTCGAATAAGGCTCACGCGAGTTTCGATCATTAGATTGAGAATTCAAAAGTGACCGGAACGTTCTTCGTTATCTCTTAGAAGTTTTTGTGACTAACGAAAAAGAAAAGATTTTGTTGTCCATCCTCAGGTACACAATTCAAAGAAAGGGAGACCACGCTCCTAGGTGATTCACGTTCGTGATTGGATTGGAAGATCTTGCGGATTACCATCGACGCAATGTCAATCGGATCACGCGACAAAGGTATGATACTTTTGTTTATATATGTTTAATTAATTTAAAGGGTTAAGGTTCATAAGAAGGAAAAATTTTAAAAGTCACTAAATCTAATTTTTAGTATCGCTTCCGCTGCGTGTACTACTTTTATCATTATTATTTGCTCATATAATTTTGTTATATTCAGAAATCATGACCCCATCCCTAATGAACATCTTAAAAGATAATAATTTTGTTGATGGGCCACTTGAAGATCTTGTATTCCTAAACAATTGTAATTTACTTGTTTTTCTAGGATGGGCCAAAATTGTTGCTATTTAATTTATGCTTTAATATTACAATATTTGTTATTGTATGATAACATGACATATAGAATAGGAGTGCCACTAATAGAACTCTTTTGGATATGGTTAGGTCTATGTTGAGTTATTCAACGCTTCCTATTTCTTTTTGGGGATATGCTTTACAAACTGCTATATACATTCTAAACGATGTACCATCTAAGTCTGTTCCTAAAACACCGCATGAGTTGTGGACTGGGCGCAAGCCTAGTTTACAACACTTAAGGATATTTGGTTGTCCTGCGCATGTGTTAAAAGGAAAGACAGAAAAGATGGAGTCCCGTTCAGAAACATGTATATTTGTAGGGTATCCAAAAGAAACTAAAGGATATTATTTCTATAGTCCTTCAGATCTTAAAGTATTTGTTTCGACAAATACTAAATTTCTGGAAAAGGACTATATGAATGACTTTGTGCCTAGAAGTAGAATTGTCCTGAATGAGATGTCAGGAGATACAATTCCACGAGAGGTTACACAACCTAACCCAATTGTAAGTTCCGATCCAACACAAGATCAATAACCTACCATTCCTTGTCGTAGTGGGAGGGTTAGAACCAATTGTAGGGAAAAATACGTGCACGCAGCGGAAGCGAGACTAAAATCGAGTTTAGTATAGTTTAAAATTTTTCCATAATTTGAACCTTAACCCTTTAATTAATTAACGTATATATACGTGGATCTATTTCTTTTTATTGTGATTATGCATGTTTATAAAGAGATGGCACTCTAGGTATTCGCATATATAATTACATGTGATGTATGGATTTATATATGTTTTATGTGGATTGTTATTGCTCGATTTTGGTCCTAGAATTTCAATGTATTTTTGTTATGGAATTGTAACAAGAAGGGTGGTCTATTATCGCCATAATTCCTTCTTGGTAGTTGATAGGTTGTTAGGATTATGCTCAATAGCAAGAGTGTAATGTTGTAATTAACAATCTTTTTCATATTAATAAAGTGATTTCTGGTTTAACAAATCGTATAGCATTTATAGTTTATATTATAATTGTCAAAGTAAATAATCATAAGGTCTAAAGACTATGGGAAAAGAAGAATTGTTCATACATCTGGATATGTATGTGGTAGACACAATTCTTTAGTTAGTCTTGAATAATGTTCACAACTTAAGTTAAAGGTTGGGCACCTTTATCTTGTTAAAGTTGTAGAATTCTTTTGCTAGCATTTGAGTGGGATCAAATGAGATATGATGAGTCTAAAATCATCGAAGTGTCTTCGAGCAAAAGGATCTAGTGCACTGGGTGCATTGAACTGGATCACAATGAAAAGCTTTATCTAGAACCGTCAATAGATAATAGTCTTTTCATTATCAGGACAATCGGAGAGTCTATCTTAATCCTGAGATAAATGATGGACTTATGGTTGCAAGTGATATCATTTGAGTTATCAATGAGTACGATTATATCGCATAGTCTATCCTCGATAGTTTGGTGATATTCATTTGTTAATCGATAGAGGACTTCATTTATAGATATGGACATCGTGGCTCCATTTAATTAAATGAGAGTATAATATCATCATATGGATGTTTTGAGGTAATTGGATATTAAATCTCAACGTTGAGTTTTCAATAGTGTCTATTGAAAACATGGCTTCTGGACAAGTCAAAATATCCAAGTTCAAAACCTGGTCATATGAGTAAATATGGTAACTTGGAGAGTTATAGGCGGTCTATGAACTCTTGGCGATTACTGATATTAATCACGAGGATACACTATCTCCAATATGATTGTCTAGGGTATGAATGAGGAGCATCTTCCTTTTCTATCTTTATTTAAGAGTTCAGTTTTAGCTCTTTAGTGGAATGAGTTAAAATTAATGGATCGGACCTAAGTGAATCATTTGTTGATTGTGATTAGGTTATGTCTATTGAAGCTTAAATTTAGATGGCCCGCCAAGATCCCCAATCCACACGGACTTGCATGGATCACTTGATATATTCTACCGGACATATTTAAGGGTCCATCTAGAATTGCATTTAATATATTAAGAATATAATTTGCACATTATTTAAGTAATGGGCTGCTCAATTATATTAATATATTAATGAAAGACATGTGGGCTTGTTTCTTTTAGTAAGAATGGGTCTGGTTCACATGTGGGCTTTTTATTTAAAGTCCAATGGATTAAATGAAATAAGAAAATAATGTTAGGCCCAATCTTATACAAGTGGGGCGGCAAGGTTAAAATTTTAACCTAAAATATTATTTTGTTTCATTTGTTTTAATTAAATAAGAATTAATTAATTTATTGATTAATTGTTTAATTAAAGAAACAAATCTTTCCTAAAAGTAAAAGACTTGTTTGACAAGGAAATAAATAAATTAGTTTTATTTATTTAATCAAATAAGGAGTCTTTTTATTTAGTCAAAATAAAAGAATAAAAATCAAGGAGTTGGATTAGGGTTTGAAGTCTATAAAGTTGAAAAGAATTAGGGTTGAATTTAAGTCACCCTATATAAGTGACATGATGAAATTCGGCCAACCCTAATCTAAGACTACATAGAATTCGGCAACCCTAAAGGAAAAAGAAGAAAAAATTCGGCCAACCTATATAAGGGTTCTTATAGGGTTCGGCCACCACAAGTTTTGGTGCTTGAGTTTTTATTTCTTTCTTCTTCTTCTTAATTCTAAGAGAGTTTTTATTCTAAAAGGACAAAAAGGAGTGTGAAATTATTCTTTGATAGTATACTGTTGCTTAATCATCAATAAGCTTGTGTATACGATATCGATCTAGGTTCACGCGAGTTTCGATCATAAGATTGAGAACTCAAAAGTGACCGGAATAATTTTGACATTCTTTTGATTGTTTTGTGACTAACAAAGAAAAGAAAGTTTTTTGTTTGGTCCATTCACAGGTTTGCAATTCAAAGGAAAGAGAGACCACGCTCCTAGGTGATCCACGTTCGTGCTCGGATTGAAGGTCTTGCGGATTACCATCGACGTAAGTCAATCGGATCACGCGACAAAAGGTAATTTACTTTTGTTAATATATATGCATGTTTATTGATTAAAAGGGTTTAAGGTTCATAAAGGAAAAATTTTTAAAAGTCACTAAATCGTTTTTAGTATCGCTTCCGCTGCGTTTACCACTTTTATTTATTATTTTTCCCTACAAGCCACACTCGAACCTCGAATCCACTAAATGTGCAAATGATTACAACCTAATCCCGGTAGTAATCACACACCTACCTAATCCCGGTATGAGTGAACCTAGTTCGATTTTGCTTGCGATCTAAGCAACCTAATCCCGATTGCTACACACAAGACTTAGCTTCTCTTGAAGAGAATACAACCCTAAGTGAATATGTGAAAATATCCAAAATGCAACATAGAGCAAGGGAAACCCTATATGCTTATCTAAGATGATTAATATGCAATTAAGAACAATCCTAGATATCAAAACTAAATGACATGTCAATTAGTTTAGCTAATCAATATCAAGCACAAAAACCTAATATGCTAGCACAATACAACTTCTCAAACATACATCATACTAATCTCAATCTTGTATTCAACAAATATAAAATCACATACAAGTAATTAAATTGAGATTGCTAGATAAGAGAAACACAAAATATGTAAGATATTAGTGAAAAGCTTACCAAGCAAAGTATGATGAAGAATCCATGCAAGATATCATCTAGATGATCTAAGATGATGCTAGATGATGATTGATGATCATGGAACAAGTGTTTGAGTAATTAAAAATGAGTTCTTTGGAATTTTTCTTCTCTTTGAAAAATCTCCTAAGTATGGAATCTGAATATGAACTCTTGTTATTGACCTAAAGTCAAAGTGGCATATATATAGGGGGCCAAAACAAAGTGTGGTCGTTTTGATAAGTTTGCCCACTATTTGCCTTGGGCGCTGTACGTAGGGCGCCATTGTACAGCGCCTATACAGCGCCCTTGCTCTGTTTTCACGAGGAAACAGAGTGGCGCTGTACGTACAGCGCTCTGTACCGCGCTATGTACAGCGCCCCAACAGCGACCGATTAAATCGATCAGGTCTGAACAGCGCTCAATGGGCGCTGTTCGTACAGCGCTTCTATAGAGCGCTTTTGGGGGCGCCCAGTGCAAAAATGCAATCCTAAGTCTAAGCATGACAAGGCAATTGGATATGCAAGATGCAATCAAACTAACATGCAAGAAGAGATGTTCATGAGCATTAAGGCACACATAAAAGACACACAACATATAAGGATTAAACATATGCATGAGTTGTGAGTGTGTGCATCTATCTCTTCAAGACAAGTAAGCACTTAGAATATTACCTTTGGTGCTTGTCAATAGTGAGATCTTCAAAAGGGCCTAAGCAATAACAACAACATCTAAGCTACCCTTACAAAGCATCCCCACATGTGGTTTGATCACGAAATAAGCCAATTAAAAACAACGGGAATCCTAACAATCTCCCCCTTTGGCTATTTCGTGACAAAACCACCACTCACATTGATTCCTCACATAGAATTAGAAACTACGGGACTACAATGATTATCTACATTACAAAGAGATAAGAAAGTAAAAACTTCAAGTCTTCAATCTCTTGTAGAACAATCAAGCCCTGAAAATAAAGTTTCTAGCATTTCCAATACAAGTAAAGTGTGAGATTAATCATGTGAGAACAATACCAAGCATTTGCATTTTTAGAATTTTGGCACAACATTAGCAAATGTATGCAATGAATGATAAATGCAATGCTCCCCCTCAAAGGGTTACTCCCCCTCAATGTATGTTCTCCCCAAAATGCACAAAAGCTTCTATATTTTGCAACTCCCCTTACCATTTCCTACTCCCCCTTTTTGTCATGATATAGGCAAAGGAGTAGTCCCTAACCGGGTCACTCAAAGCAACGAGAGATAGAAGCATGCAAGATATGCATATACATATAAGTCACTTTATGCACTTCAATTAATTTGAGAGAAACAAGGAGATTTATTTGAGAAAATGTGTGAATCCAACATGCTTTGCATACAAGACATATAGCATTCAAGTCCAAAATACAATGGTATTTGGCAAAGCAAATGACAAAGGTTTCTAATTTGAATTCAAACCAATTTCACCAATGTCATGGGAAAAGCAAGGATATAGAGATTATTGATTTCAATTTTAAGAGCAACTATATCCAACTTTATAAGCGAAACATGGCATGAGCGACTTTGCACCCTATTTGATTTTTCCGGATAAGAAATCCGTATGATAGTAACCATGTTCAACTAATAAAGAAGGAGAGACATATGGAATGTAAATTCCTTTGAACGGATACAAGATCCTTTATTCATTTTGAGTCTCATTAGCTTTCACACAAGTTTTGCATTTTTAAGAATATGCAATCATCAATTCATGCTTTTCATGTGAGCATGTTGTATGAATTTCATGCTTTTTCATTTAGCATTAGCATGTTATTAAAGAATCATCATGTCATGGAGATAACTATAGGTCATTCACATCATACTTCCTATGTAAATCTCCTAGTCCAAAAATGCATGTTTGAACATAAATATGACATGGATTGTAGATAAGCAAGGTTCACACTTATAGAATTGAAAACATATATACATATGTACAACCAAGCTTACTCAAGCAATCAAAAGAAGAGGCATAAGTTATTTCAAATTTTTTACAAGATACAAGAATGCAAAATAGCTCTCTTTGCTTGAGTTCCCCATATGGGGTCAATCATAGAACATCACTCCACAAGACATATCCCAATAGATCTACTAAGAGTTTTAAATCGAGTAGCATCTAAGGGTTTAGTAAATAAGTCCGCAAGTTGATCATTAGTACCTACATGTTCAAGTACTATGCATTTATTTTCAACAAGCTCTCTAATGAAGTGATGGCGGATGTCAATATGCTTAGTTCTAGAATGTTGAACCGGAATCTTGGAAATATTAATTGCACTCATATTATCACAAAAGAGAGTGAGAGTACCTTGGTTGAATCCGTAGTCTACTAGCATTTGCTTCATCCATAGGAGTTGTGTGCATCCACTCCCTGCGGCTATGTACTCGGCCTCGGCCGTGGATAAGGAAATCGAGTTTTGCTTCTTGCAAAACCAAGACACCAAGTTGTTGCCTAGAAAGAAGCAACCGCCCGATGTGTTCTTCCTATCATCACAATTTCCTGCCCAATCCGCATCACTAAAGCCTACAAGACTAGCATTAGTGTCAAAAGAGTACCAAATCCCATAGTTGGATGTCCCATTCACATAGCGAATGATCCTCTTCACGGAAGAGAGGTGGGACTCCTTAGGATCCGCTTGGTACCTAGCACACACACCCACACTAAAAGATATATCGGGCCTACTTGCGGTCAAATAAAGCAAGCTACCTATCATGCCACGATATAGAGTTTGTTCCACACTTTTACCACTAGCATCCTTGCTTAGCTTCAAAGTGGTACTCATGGGTGTATCACAACGTTTGGCATTCTCTAAACCAAACTTCTTCACTAGGTTCTTAGCATATTTGGCTTGGGTTACGAAAATCCCATCATTCATTTGCCTAATTTGCAAACCTAGGAAGTAACTAAGCTCACCAACAAGACTCATCTCAAATTCATGAGACATAACATCAACAAATTGTTGGACCTTGGTGTTGTTGGTGGAGCCAAACACTATGTCATCAACATATATTTGAGCTATGAAAAGCTCATCATTGTCTCTCTTGATGAATAGTGTCTTGTCAACACTACCTCTTGTGTAGTTATTGTCAACAAGAAATTGAGTGAGGCGCTCATACCAAGCCCTCGGTGCTTGTTTCAACCCATATAGTGCCTTCTTGAGGCGATAGACATGGTTGGGGTGGTGTGCATCCACAAACCCCTTAGGTTGTTCAACAAACACTTCCTCTTGCAAGAAGCCATTGAGGAAGGCACTCTTGACGTCCATTTGGTGCAATTTGAACTTGTGCACACAAGAGATGGACAAGAGAAGCCTAATTGACTCTAAGCGGGCAACGGGAGCAAAAGTCTCCTCAAAGTCGATACCCTCAATTTGAGAGTACCCTTGTGCTACAAGTCTAGCCTTGTTCCGCACTATGTTGCCATCCTCATCGGATTTGTTCCTAAATATCCATTTTGTGCCTATGACATTAGTGGTCTTAGGCCTAGGAACTAGAGTCCAAACCTCATTCCTTTCGAATTGGTTTAGCTCTTCTTGCATGGCAAGAACCCAAAATTCATCATTCAAGGCTTCATCAACCTTTTTGGGTTCTATTTGAGAGGTGTAGCATGTAAAGCTAATTAGATTAGCTATTTGACGCCTAGTCCTAACACCCTCATTAACATCTCCAATAACATCTTCTTTGTTATGGAGTCTTCTAACCCATGGAGCGGGTTCATTAGAGTCCAAGTTAGGAACTCTAGTACAAGGTTGTGTGACTTCATTAGATGTCCCAACATTGGGAGTCACCACAACCCTCTCCAAAGGAGAGTCATCCTCTAAAACATCCTCCTCCTCATCATTTTTGGACTTGAGCCTTGTATCATCAATGACAACATTTGATGATTCCATGACGGTTCGAGTCTTCAAGTTGAAAACTCTATAGGCTCTACTATTCAAGGCATAGCCAATAAAGATACCCTCATCACTCTTAGCATCAAACTTGCCAAGTTGATCACGGTCATTTAAAATGTAGCATTTGCTCCCAAATGTGTGGAAGTAGCTAACATTTGGCCTCTTGCCTTTCCAAAATTCATAGGAGGTGTTTCTAGTACCGGGCCTTAGGAACACTCTATTTCCTATATAGCAAGCCGTGTTGATGGCTTCGGCCCATAGGTTCCTAGGGACATTGTTGCTAAGCAACATCACACGGGCCATCTCTTGGAGGACCCTATTCTTCCTCTCAACAACTCCATTTTGTTGAGGTGTCCTAGGAGCGGAAAACTCATGGGAGATGCCTAGGCTATCACAATAGCTTTCAAAAGAGGCATTCTCAAACTCCCTCCCATGGTCACTTCTAATCCGTTTAATGCTTCTAATATTAGAATTCATTTCATTTTGCAATTTAGTACAAAGCATTTTAAACTTATCAAAAGTTTCGGATTTTTCTCTAAGAAAATATGTCCATGTAAATCTAGAGAAATCATCAACACAAACAAAAATGTATCTCTTTCCACCTAAGCTTTCGGTTTGCATAGGACCCATGAGATCCATGTGGAGAAGCTCTAGGGGCTCCTTGGTGGAGAGATACTTGCCCTTTTTGTGCATGCTTTTGGTTTGTTTTCCTTGTTGGCAAGGTCCACAAATACCATTGGCTTTCTTCCCAAGCTTAGGGAGGCCACGCACACACTCGAACTTTCCAAGGGTTCTTAAATCCCTAAAGTTCATGTGGCCAAGTCTTTCATGCCACAACTCAACTTGCTCATCCATGGACACATTGTTTGAGACTATTCTAGCTTCAAGACAATAACAATTGTCGCTAGATCTCATACCTTTCAATAAGGTTTGTCCATCGGGCTTTAGGATTGAGCAATCATTTTTACTAAACAAGACGGAATATCCTTCATCACTTAGATGTGAAATGCTTATTAAATTGGCTTTCAAGCCATCAACAAATAAAGCATCGGATAAGGAGGGTAAACCGGGAACGGAAATGGATCCTTTCCCTACAACCTTCTTTTTGGATCCATCACCAAAAGTGACATATCCACCTTCCTCCATAACAAGAGTCTCGAAGAAACTCTTGTTTCCCGTCATGTGCCTAGAGCACCCACTATCCAAATACCAAAAATTAGAAGAATTTGCCTTCAAGGCTATTTGTGCAACATGGCAAACATTTTCATTCTTTCTAATCCACTTAGCAACAATTTTAGCTTTCTTAGTGGTCTTTGGTACATGTGCTCTATTATTCCTAGGATCATGCAAATCAATATTATTATTCCTAGGAACATGCATCATGGCTCTTTTCTTTTTCTTCTCTATCATGCTTCTAGTTTTGCACATTTTTATATAGCGAAAGCATTGTGGTCTAATATGACCAACAAATCCACAAAAGTGACAAATAGGAGTAAAATAAGGAATCATACCTTGTCCTTGTCTTTGTGGATGAATGGGTTCAATGCATCTTCGTTGTTGAACCGGTCTAGGTTGCTTCCAAGCTTGAGGTTGCATGATAGGCCTCTTTCCTTTGTGAGCCAATTGAGGAGGAATGTTGGCTTGAGAAACTCTAGGGAGTTTAGCTTGAGGTTGCCTTCTTGGCCCCATCTTCACTTGAGCATTTGAGCTTTGTCCTATTTCTAACTTCTTTCTAGGAAGTTGCACAAGTGAAGTTTCTTCTTTCTTCAAGCTCTTGACAAATATGGTCTTGTTAGAGGTTGAGATCTTCTTGTCATCTTCATACCCAAGACCCCTCTTGTCACATGGACTCTTTCCAACACCAAGCATATGGTCAAGCTTCTTGGTGCTAGAATCCATCCTAGTCATAGATTCTCTAACTTCTTCAAGCTCCCTTTTCAGACTATCCTCATTCCTCCTAGATAAGACTAACTCCTCTTTTAGCTTATCTTCCATCTTCTTGAATTTCTCCACTTGTTCACTTAAGTGGTCATTTTGAGATGCAAGTTCAAGATTTTCTTCTCTCAACATCTTGATCTTTCTTGTACTCTTGATTGCTAAATCATTAAATTCGGCATGATATTTAGCAAACTCCTTTTTCTCCATAAATCCATTCATGGAGTTAGAGGAGGAATCACTTTCTACATCACTTGAGTCATTTTCCTCTTGACTCATTTCCTCTCTCTCACTAGCACTTTTGCTTTTATGGGAGGAGGCAAAAGCTAGGAGATTAGCCATGAGCTCTTCATCATCCGAAGACTCATCTCCCTCATAGGAGTCATCACTACTTCCACTCCAAGTGGCGGCCATCACTTTCCCCTTTTTCTTCTCAACATGATTTGCACAATCGGGGGAAAAATGACCTATGCCACCACACTCGAAACATCGGACCCCTTTCCTTTCGGTCCTCTCTTGCCTAGGTTCAAACTTCTTGAAAGAGCCCTTTTTCTTCAAATCGTGACCCTTTGACCCAAAGCTCTTCCTTCTAAACTTCATAACTTTGTTGAACCTTTTTACAAACAAGGCAAGGTCTTCATCCGAGTCAACCTTCTTTTCCTCCTTTTCATCCTTGGAGGTTTTTAAAGCAATTCCTTTTTGCTTTTTAGTGGGTGTGGAGATAGGCCCTTTCCTGGACTCATAAGCTAGAAGTCTCCCAATCACCTCACTCGGCTTCATATCTTTATAACCACTATTTTCTTCTAAAGCCGTCACCTTCGATTCAAACCTATCGGGTAGAGATCTCATAATCTTTTGCTTGATTCTCCTATCCGAATATGGATCACCAAGTTGATGGCTTTGGTTGACTATATCCATCAACTTGATCTCAAAGTCGTTGAAGCACTCATTCTCCTCCATCTTAAGCGTCTCGAATTGAGTTTGGAGGACTTGAAGCTTGGAGTCCTTCACCACTTCGGTTCCCTCATGTGCAATCTCTAGGATGTCCCAAGCTTCCTTAGCTATCCTAGTATTTTGAATCAACTTGTATTGATTTTCGTCCATGGCACACAAGATGGCATGCA
Organism: Acer saccharum; assembly: GCA_030490815.1. Lineage (NCBI taxonomy): Eukaryota > Viridiplantae > Streptophyta > Magnoliopsida > Sapindales > Sapindaceae > Acer > Acer saccharum. The sequence goes on from CM059873.1 coordinate 32,273,768, forward strand.
ACGCCTTCCTATTCCACTTTGAAGCATCAAACTCTTGCGCGTTCCATTGCGCCTTAGGCTTTAAAACATCTTCTCCTCCACCCGCGGGAGTCATCATAGGGAGATCATATCCGTCTTCCACCGCCATCCATGCACGGTCATGAATTTGGCATATGTAGGATTCCATCTTCCCTTTCCATTGGGAATAGTTCAATCCGGTAAGAAGTGGAGGCCTTGTGCTAAAAGCTCCTTCGTGGCCACCACCATTTCCACCGTTTCCACTCATAGTGTTTATGAATGAATGAAATGAATGCAAATGTATGAATGATCAAAAATCACACAAAATGCAAAACACACCAAAATAAGCAAGGATCACCTATGTATGTCTAGGAACCAGCTCTGATACCAATTGAAACTAATTAATGCACGGTGTGTATAAAACTATCTAGAGGGCGGGTGAATAGATTTTACGCTTTTTACCCAATTTTTCATGTTAGTCAAAATTACGAAATTACCCTCAAGATAAAATAAACAAGCAAGTGTAATATGGTGCGGAAATTAAATTGACACTTGATTTTTACGTGGAAACCCTCACGGGAAAAACCACGGGCTATGTAAGTAAGCCACACTCGAACCTCGAATCCACTAAATGTGCAAACGATTACAACCTAATCCCGGTAGTAATCACACACCTACCTAATCCCGGTATGAGTGAACCTAGTTCGATTTTGCTTGCGATCTAAGCAACCTAATCCCGATTGCTACACACAAGACTTAGCTTCTCTTGAAGAGAATACAACCCTAAGTGAATATGTGAAAATATCCAAAATGCAACATAGAGCAAGGGAAACCCTATATGCTTATCTAAGATGATTAATATGCAATTAAGAACAATCCTAGATATCAAAACTAAATGACATGTCAATTAGTTTAGCTAATCAATATCAAGCACAAAAACCTAATATGCTAGCACAATACAACTTCTCAAACATACATCATACTAATCTCAATCTTGTATTCAACAAATATAAAATCACATACAAGTAATTAAATTGAGATTGCTAGATAAGAGAAACACAAAATATGTAAGATATTAGTGAAAAGCTTACCAAGCAAAGTATGATGAAGAATCCATGCAAGATATCATCTAGATGATCTAAGATGATGCTAGATGATGATTGATGATCATGGAACAAGTGTTTGAGTAATTAAAAATGAGTTCTTTGGAATTTTTCTTCTCTTTGAAAAATCTCCTAAGTATGGAATCTGAATATGAACTCTTGTTATTGACCTAAAGTCAAAGTGGCATATATATAGGGGGCCAAAACAAAGTGTGGTCGTTTTGATAAGTTTGCCCACTATTTGCCTTGGGCGCTGTACGTAGGGCGCCATTGTACAGCGCCTATACAGCGCCCTTGCTCTGTTTTCACGAGGAAACAGAGTGGCGCTGTACGTACAGCGCTCTGTACCGCGCTATGTACAGCGCCCCAACAGCGACCCAACAGCGACCGATTAAATCGATCAGGTCTGAACAGCGCTCAATGGGCGCTGTTCGTACAGCGCTTCTGTAGAGCGCTTTTGGGGGCGCCCAGTGCAAAAATGCAATCCTAAGTCTAAGCATGACAAGGCAATTGGATATGCAAGATGCAATCAAACTAACATGCAAGAAGAGATGTTCATGAGCATTAAGGCACACATAAAAGACACACAACATATAAGGATTAAACATATGCATGAGTTGTGAGTGTGTGCATCTATCTCTTTAAGACAAGTAAGCACTTAGAATATTACCTTTGGTGCTTGTCAATAGTGAGATCTTCAAAAGGGCCTAAGCAATAACAACAACATCTAAGCTACCCTTACAAAGCATCCCCACATGTGGTTTGATCACGAAATAAGCCAATTAAAAACAACGGGAATCCTAACAACATGTCATTTAGTTTTGATATCTAGGATTGTTCTTAATTGCAAATTAATCATCTTAGATAAGCATATAGGGTTTCCCTTGCTCTATGTTGCATTTTGAATATTCACATATATTCACTTAGGGTTGTATTCTCTTCTAGAGAAGGTAAGTCTTGTGTGTAGCAATCGGGATTAGGTTGCTTAGATCACAAGCAAATTGGACTAGGTTCACTCATACCGGGATTAGGTAGGTGTGTGATTACTTCCGGGATTAGGTTGTAATCGTTTGCACATTTAGTGGATTCGAGGTTCGAGTGTGGCTTACTTACATAGCCCGTGGTTTTTCCCATGAGGGTTTCCACGTAAAAATCAAGTGTTGATTTAATTTCCACACCATATTACACTTACTTGTTTATTTTATCTTGAGGGTAAATTTGTAATTTTGACTATCACGAAAAATTGGGTAAAAAGCGTAAAATCTATTCACCCCCCCTCTAGATAGCTTTATACACACCGTGCTATATTTAGTTTCAGATATAGTTACTCTAAATATTGAAATCAATAATCTCTATATCCTTGCTTTTCCCATGACATTGGTGAAATTGCTTTGAATTCTTATTAGAAACCTTTGTCATTTGCTTTGCCAAATACCATTGTATTTTAGACTGGAATGCTATATGTTTTTATGCAAAGCATGTTGGATTCACACATTTTCACAAATAAATCTCCTTGTTTCTCTCAAATTAATTGAAGTGCATAAAGTGACTTATATGTATATGCAAATCTTGCATGCTTCTATCTCTCGTTGCTATGAGTGACCCTGTAAGGATTCCCATATCTTGATTGGCTTATTTCGTGGACAAACCACGTATTGGGGATTGCATGTAAGGGTAGCTTAAGTGATTGATATTCAAGCTCAAGACCCTCTCATGTCCTCAAGGTTGATAAGCACCAAAGGTAAACTTCTATGTGCTTAATTTGCTTTGAAGAGATTAGTTTCACACACACACAACTCATGCATAAATTTTATTCTTGTATGTTGTGTGTTTTATATGTGTGCATGCATGTTCTTGAACATCTCTTCTTGCATGTTTTATTTTGATTGCATCTTGTTCATTGAAATGCCATGACATGTTTAGGCATTAGGATGCATTCACTTCCCACACTTGCACTTCATTATTAGTCTTAAGTGTGGTGTAATTCGTTTCCGTTTGTGTGATCGGAAACGTCCGCGCTTGCACGATGGTGTGCATGTCTTAGCGCGATGGTTGACCACTTGAGAAGGTCTCATTCTTCTCTTGGATAAGTGGTAGTTTTGATTTGATTGTTTGGAGTAAAGTGTCTAGTTTCAAAAGATTAGATTTCAATGTTTTAAATGTTTTTCAAAACTGACCTTTGCATGGTCTTATGACCATAACTTTTTATACAAAGCTTCAAAATGAGTTTTGAAAATTTCTGTACAAACTAGACACCCATACCTTTCCAACGGTATATTATTCGTAATATTTCATGACCGTTTGAATTGGTTTTAAAATCTCCAAAGTTACAACCAAAACAGGGCAACTCTGTTGTTGTCCGTTTCTGACCTTTGGTCACTCAATTGACCATAACTTTTTCTACAGACATCGAAATGTCATTCTATAAAAACGAGTAGAAAGTAGACTTCCATACCTTTCCAACGATATATCATACGAAAGGTTTCGATGTCGTTTGGTCATGTTTCGAAGCTCTCGAATCTTGAGTCGCTGCACTGACGCGAGTACCGCGAAAATGCCCATATTTTTTCCATTTCTTCCAAAACGACATAGTTTCACTTGGGCATTATAAATACATATCTTTCTCATCATTTTAAGGGGTGTGCCACAAAATCAAACCCTAGAGAGAGAGGCTCCATATTCTTGAGAGAGAAAGAGAGATTTGAGAGAAAATCAAATCAAGAACTCTCCTTTAACCACTCAAATCAAATCCCTTTTGCATCATATTTCATATTGCATCTTCTATTACTATATAGAATGCATCCATGATTGGATTTGCATCATCACAACTTGCTTGGTAAGATTTTGATTAAGTTCATCTTATTTGATTATTTTTATTATCAAGCTATTCTCTTTATTTTACTTGTATGTTTTGATCATATGATAAATACAAGATTAGAGAATTAATTGTGATGAATTGATTGAGTGTTGTATTGTGATAGATATCTAGGTTTTTATAATCTATGTTTATCTAAGCTATTATGACATGTCATTTAGCACTTGATATCTAGGATTGATTTTAATTGATTATCTCATCATCCTAGATAAGCATCTAAGGTTCCCTAGCCTTGTTTGTTATTTGAATATTCATACATATTCACATAGGTTGCATAATCTCTTCTTAGAGAATTAAGACTTGAGGCTAAGAGTGCTTAGGCCTCAAGCAAATTGGAATAGGGTTGCTAATAAAGGCCCGCAGGGTAGAAGTGAGGGGTTACAGACCGGATTGTTAGACGAGGTCTACATAGGTTGTAAACTTCATTTCAATTAGTGATTTCGAGTTCCGAGTGTGGCGCACTATACAGCCCGTGGTTTTTCCCAGTGGTTGGGTTTCCACGTATACATCAAGTGTCATTTTTAATTCCGCACTATATTACACTTGCTTGTATTTTTGACTAGTAGGGTCATTTTCGTAATATTGACTTGTATGCGAAAATTGGGTAATAATAGCTAAAATCTATTCACCCCCCCCTCTAGATTAACATATTGATAACACGCCTCAAGTATTTAGTTATTTACAATTGGTATCAGAGCGGGTTCCTAGATATACTTAGGTGATCCTTTGCTCATTTTTTTGGTGTGTTTTGCATTTGTGTGATTTGTGCTCATTCATACATTTTGCATTCATTTGAATTCATTCATTATACACTATGAGTGGATTCGGTGGCAACCATGAGGGTGCTTCAAGCACACGGCCTCCTCTCCTCACCGGTGTGAATTATGCCTCATGGAAAGGCAAGATGGAGGCGTATGTGTGCCAAATCCATGATAGGGCATGGATGGCGATTGAAGATGGGTATGCACCTCCTATGATGACTTCCACGAGTGGTGGAGAACAAGTACTCAAGCCAAAGGCCCAGTGGTCACCTGAAGAGTTTGAGACTTCAAAATGGAATAGGAAGGCATGGCATGCTCTTCTATGTGCAGTGGATGAAAATCAGTACAAACTGATTCAGAACACTAGGATAGCCAAGGAGGCATGGGATATCCTAGAGGTTGCACATGAGGGAACCGATGTGGTTAAGGATTCCAAGCTACAAGTCCTTCAAACGCAATTTGAGTTGCTTAAAATGGAGGAGGACGAGTGCTTCAATGACTTTGAAGTCAAGTTGATGGATATTGTCAATCAAAGCCATCAACTCGGTGATCCTTATTCGGATAGGAGAGTTAAGCAGAAAATTATGAGGTCTCTCCCCGCTAGGTTCGAATCAAAAGTGACGGCTTTAGAGGAGAATAGCACATATAAGGATATGAAGCCGAGCGAGGTGATTGGAAGACTCCTCGCCTATGAATCTAGGAAGGCTCCTAGTATTTCACCTCCTAAAAAGCAAAAAGGAATTGCTTTGAATGCTTCCAAGGTTGTGAAGGAGGAAAAAGGTGACTCGGACCAAGACATGGCTTTGCTACTTAGAAGATTCAAGAAGTTTGTCAAGTTCGAGAATAAGGGCGTTGGATCCAAGGGCCAAGACTTGAAGAAAAAAGCTCCCTTCAAGAATTTTGAGCCTAGGAAAGAGCATACTGAGAAGAAAGGGGTCCAATGCTATGAGTGTGGTGGTATAGGTCATATCTCACCGGATTGTGGGAACTTGAAGAACAAGATGGCAAAAGTAATGACCACCACTTGGAGTGAAAGTGATGACTCCAGAAATGGAGACAAGTCATCAAGTGATGATGAGCTTACCATCAACTACACGGCATTTGGGGCCACTTGTGTAGATGACAAGGTTGTTGGTAAGAATGACTTGACTAGTGATCCCATAGAAGAAAAAAATGAAGAAGTAGCTCTAGAGAAGATAAATGTAGCTACTCATTGGGATATGGCTCTCATTGACTCAAGAGACCATGGTGAAGGTCTTAATGGGGGAAATGACTCCATTAGTGAGAAAGAGAGTGGAGGAGATAACTTAAGTGAAGATGACTCCTCATCTAACTCTACAAATGGAAGTGTAGAGAAAATGGATGTAAATGACTTTATAGTCAAGTGTGAAAGTTTATTGAAGAAGAACAATAGAAAATTGAAGATTTTAGAGGATGAAAATCTAGAACTTTCAACACACAATGACCACTTAAGTAATCAAGTGGAAGCATCCAAGAAGATTGAAGACAAGCTAAGGGATGAGCTAGCTATGTCTAAGAGGAATGAAGAAGGGTTGAAAAGAGAGCTTGATGAAGCTATAAAGTCATTGACTAGGATGACTACAAGCACCAAGAAACTTGACCACATTCTTGGTGGTGGAAAGAACCCTTGTGACAAGAGAGGTATTGGGTATGAAGAAAGCAAGGAGATCACTACTCCAACCAAGACCGTCTTTGTCAAGAGTTTGGGCAAGATAGAAGCCTCGCCGGTGCACACTCCTAGGAAGAAAATTGATCTAGGACAATGTTCAAAAAGTGCACAAGTCAAGGTAGCTCCAAAGAGACAACCTCAAGCTCAAAAAGTTCCTCAACCAAACTTCCCTAAAGCTCATATTCATCAAGGGAAGAGGCCAATCATGCAAAATGGATCAAGGAAGCAAGCAAGAACCGCTCAACCACAAAGTCATGGGAAGGCTCCTATGCATGCACAAGGACATGGTATGAATTCTAAATTTATCCCTACATGTCACTTTTGTGGTATTCATGGTCACATTAGACCAAATTGCTTTCATTTCATTAAATTATGTAGAATCAAAAGCATGATTGAAAAGAGAATGACAAGAGCTAGAATGCATGCTAATAGGAAGGAAAACATTCATATTTATGATCCTATTATTTCTAGAACTCTTGAACCATTGTCCACTAAGAAGAAAAAAGTCATATCTATGTGGATAAGGAAAAATGAACCCGCTTGCTACGAGACTAACAAGTCTCAAATAGGTTCATCCAAGTCAAATGGACTTGGGAGGTCCATAGGACCTCATGACCTTCATTGATGAAGGATGATGATGACCCCATATGGGGAACTCAAGCAAAGAGAGCTAATTGCATACTTGTTGCATGCAAACATTTGAAAAATCTTATGCTTCTTTGTTGATTGCTTGAGTAAGCTTGGTTGCACATATGTATATATGTTTTCTATTCAATAAGTGTGAACCTTGCTTGTTTATAATCCATGTCATATTTATGTTCAAACATGCATTTTTGGACTAGGAGATTTACATAGAAAGTAAAATTTGAATGACCTATAGTTATCTCCATGACATGATGATTCTTTTATAACATGCTAATGTCAAATGAAAAAGCATGAAATTCATATAACATGCTCACATGAAAATCATGAATTGATGATTGCATATTCTTAAAAATGCAAAACTTGTGTGAAAGCTAATGAGACTCAAAATGAATAAAGGATCTTGTATCCGTTCAAAGGAATTTACATTCCAATTGTCTCTCTTTCTTTATTGGTTGAACATGTCTACTATCATACGGGTTTTATTCCCGGAAAAATCAAATAGGGTGCAAAGTTGCTCATGACATGTTTGACTTATAAAGATGGATATAGTTGCTCATAAATTAAAATCAATGAAAACTCTATATCCTTGCTTCTCTTATGACATTGGTGAAATTGGTTTGAATTCTTATTAGAAACCTTTGTCATTTGCTTTGCCAAATACCATTGTATTTTGGACTTGAATGCTACATGTCTTGTATGCAAAGCATTTTTGATTCACACATTTTATCAAAATAAATCTCCTTGTTTCTCTCCATTTGATAGAGTTGCATAAAGTGCATTTAATGATTATGCAAATGACTTGAATGCTATCATCTCTCTTTGCTAAATGACCCGGTTGGGGACTACTCCTTTGCCTATATCATGACAAAAAGGGGGAGTAGATTGGTGGTAAGGGGTGTTGCAAATTGTGGTGGCAATTGTGCATGTTGGGGAGACAACACATTGAGGGGGAGTAACCCTTTGAGGGGGAGCATTGCATTCATCAAACATTGCATGATGTTTTTTGTTCTACTTAAATTTCTTAGAATGCAAATGCTTGTTTATGCTCTCGCTTGATTCATCTCACTTTTTACTTGTATTGGATAGTATAGAAACCTTGCTTTCAGGGATTGATTGATCTACTTGAGATTGAAGACTTCAAGATTATTTTTATTATCTCTTTGTAAAGTAGAAAATCATAGTAGACCCATAGTTTCTATTTTGTTGTGAGGAATCAATGTGAGTGGTGGTTTTGTCACGAAATAGCCAAAGGGGGAGATTGTAAGGATTCCCATATCTTGATTGGCTTATTTCGTGGACAAACCACGTATTGGGGATTGCATGTAAGGGTAGCTTAAGTGATTGATATTCAAGCTCAAGACCCTCTCATGTCCTCAAGGTTGATAAGCACCAAAGGTAAACTTCTATGTGCTTAATTTGCTTTGAAGAGATTAGTTTCACACACACACAACTCATGCATAAATTTTATTCTTATATGTTGTGTGTTTTATATGTGTGCATGCATGTTCTTGAACATCTCTTCTTGCATGTTTTATTTTGATTGCATCTTGTTCATTGAAATGCCATGACATGTTTAGGCATTAGGATGCATTCACTTCCCACACTTGCACTTCATTATTAGTCTTAAGTGTGGTGTAATTCGTTTCCGTTTGTGTGATCGGAAACGTCCGCGCTTGCACGATGGTGTGCATGTCTTAGCGCGATGGTTGACCACTTGAGAAGGTCTCATTCTTCTCTTGGATAAGTGGTAGTTTTGATTTGATTGTTTGGAGTAAAGTGTCTAGTTTCAAAAGATTAGATTTCAATGTTTTAAATGTTTTTCAAAACTGACCTTTGCATGGTCTTATGACCATAACTTTTTATACAAAGCTTCAAAATGAGTTTTGAAAATTTCTGTACAAACTAGACACCCATACCTTTCCAACGGTATATTATTCGTAATATTTCATGACCGTTTGAATTGGTTTTAAAATCTCCAAAGTTACAACCAAAACAGGGCAACTCTGTTGTTGTCCGTTTCTGACCTTTGGTCACTCAATTGGCCATAACTTTTTCTACAGACATCGAAATGCCATTCTATAAAAACGAGTAGAAAGTAGACTTCCATACCTTTCCAACGATATATCATACGAAAGTTTTCGATGTCGTTTGGTCATGTTTCGAAGCTCTCGAATCTTGAGTCGCTGCACTGACGCGAGTACCGCGAAAATGCCCATATTTTTTCCATTTCTTCCAAAACGACATAGTTTCACTTGGGCATTATAAATACATATCTTTCTCATCATTTTAAGGGGTGTGCCACAAAATCAAACCCTAGAGAGAGAGGCTCCATATTCTTGAGAGAGAAAGAGAGATTTGAGAGAAAATCAAATCAAGAACTCTCCTTTAACCACTCAAATCAAATCCCTTTTGCATCATATTTCATATTGCATCTTCTATTACTATATAGAATGCATCCATGATTGGATTTGCATCATCACAACTTGCTTGGTAAGATTTTGATTAAGTTCATCTTTTTGATTATTTTTATTATCAAGCTATTCTCTTTATTTTACTTGTATGTTTTGATCATATGATAAATACAAGATTAGAGAATTAATTGTGATGAATTGATTGAGTGTTGTATTGTGATAGATATCTAGGTTTTTATAATCTATGTTTATCTAAGCTATTATGACATGTCATTTAGCACTTAATATCTAGGATTGATTTTAATTGATTATCTCATCATCCTAGATAAGCATCTAAGGTTCCCTAGCCTTGTTTGTTATTTGAATATTCATACATATTCACATAGGTTGCATAATCTCTTCTTAGAGAATTAAGACTTGAGGCTAAGAGTGCTTAGGCCTCAAGCAAATTGGAATAGGGTTGCTAATAAAGGCCCGCAGGGTAGAAGTGAGGGGTTACAGACCGGATTGTTAGACGAGGTCTACATAGGTTGTAAACTTCATTTCAATTAGTGATTTCGAGTTCCGAGTGTGGCGCACTATACAGCCCGTGGTTTTTCCCAGTGGTTGGGTTTCCACGTATACATCAAGTGTCATTTTTAATTCCGCACTATATTACACTTGCTTGTATTTTTGACTAGTAGGGTCATTTTCGTAATATTGACTTGTATGCGAAAATTGGGTAATAATAGCTAAAATCTATTCACCCCCCCCTCTAGATTAATATATTGATAACACGCCTCAAGTATTTAGTTTTTTACAGACCCGGTTGGGGACTACTCCTTTGTCTATATCATGACAAAAAGGGGGAGTAGGATATGGTAAGGGGAGTTGCAAAATATAGAAGCTATTGTGCACTTTGGGGAGAACATACATTGAGGGTGAGTAACCCGTTGAGGGGGAGCATTGCATACACATACATTTCATAATGTTGTGCCTAAATTTTAAATGCAAATGCTTGTTATTGTTCTCACATGATTAATCTCACACTTTACTTGTATTGGAAATGCTAGAAACCTTATTTTCAGGGCTTAATTGTTCTACAAGAGATTGAAGACTCGAAGTTTTATTTTCTTATCTCTTTGTAATGTAGATAATCATTGTAGTCCCGTAGTTTCTAATTCTTTGTGAGGAATCAATGTGAGTGGTGGTTTTGTCACGAAATAGCCAAAGGGGGAGATTGTTAGGATTCCCGTTGTTTTTAATTGGCGTATTTCGTGATCAAACCATATGTGGGGATGCTTTGTAACGGTAGCTTAGATGTTGTTGTTATTGCTTAGGCCCTTTTGAAGACCTCACTATTGACAAGCACCAAAGGTAATACTCTAAGTGCTTACTTGTCTTGAAGAGATAGTTGCACACACTCACAACTCATGCATATGTTTAATCCTTGTATGTTGTGTGTCTTATTTGTGTGCCTTAATGCTCATTAACATCTCTTCTTGCATGTTAGGTTGATTGCATCTTGCATTGCCCATTGCCTTGTCATGCATAATCTTGGGATTCCATCTTTGCAAAGGGCGCTGTTCAAAGCACTCTACAAAGCACTGTTCGAACAGCGCCTATCACACCTGATGCAAAAAATGTGATTTAAATGCATCAGGTCTGATGCAATTTAGTTGGGCGCTGTACGAGCGCTGTACAAAGTGCTGTTCGAACAGCGCCTCTCTGTTTTCTCATGAAAACAGAGCAAGGGCGCTGTACAGGCGCTGTACAAGGGCGCTCTACGTACAACGCCCAAGGCAAATATTGAGCCAACTTATCAAAACGACCCCACTTTGATTTCGCCCCCTATATATATGCCTCTTTGACTTTAGGTCAATTACAAGAGTTCATATTCAGATTTCATACTTAGGAAATTTTTCAAAGAGAAGAAAAATTTCAAAGAACTCATTTTTAATCACTCAAACACTTGTTCCATGATCATCAATCATCATCTAGCATCATCTTAGATCATCTAAATGACATCTTGCATGGATTCTTCATCATACTTTGCTTGGTAAGCTTTTCACTAATATCTTACATATTTTGTGTTTCTCTTATCTAGCAATCTCAATTTAATTACTTGTATGTGATTTTATATTTGTTGAATACAAGATTGAGATTAGTATGATGTATGTTTGAGAAGTTGTATTGTGCTAGCATATTAGGTTTTGTGCTTGATATTGATTAGCTAAACTAATTGACTTGTCATTTAGTTTTGATATCTAGGATTGTTCTTAATTGCATATTAATCATCTTAGATAAGTATATAGGGTTTCCCTTGCTCTATGTTGCATTTTGGATATTTACATATATTCACTTAGGGTTGTATTCTCTTCATAGAGAAAGTAAGTCTTGTGTGTAGCATCCGGGATTAGGTTGCTTAGATTACAAGCAAAATCGGACTAGGTTCACTCATACCGGGATTAGGTAGGTGTGTGATTACTTCCGGGATTAGGTTGTAATTGAAATTTCCCTCAATGTAGTAGTGAAATATACCTAGAGGGGGGGGGGGGGGGGGGGGGGGTGAATAGGTATAGGCTCCAAATTCTTCCAATTAAAAATAATGCGGAAAATTACAAGGCAAAATGCACACTTGATAAGATTTAGCAAATGAATTGATTTCACTAAGACAAGAGTTAATCAATTTACAAGATGTGCAAACAATGTAATATATGGAAGATAAAAGAAAGTAAAGCAAAATTGAACACAATGATTTTAACGTGGTAAAACCTCAATGAGGAAACATCCACGGGTTGATACCACAACCACCGGCGAAGCAATCCACTATGTGAAAAAGGACTTACACACTCAAGCTATCACTCATGATATCCGCTCAAGCTATCAACTCCTAATCTACCCTCGGGCTAGTGAATCACCAAGCCTACTTCCTATCCGAGATGTGTCCTACACCTCTAGAAAGCAACTTCCTATCCAAGACGCTCACGTCTCTAGGAAGATTTCTTGCTTGCCTATCCGGATCCTCCCGACCCTAGACAAGACTTCCTTGCTTGATTATCCGAGTCCTCCCGACTCTAATCAAGGCTCCCTTGCTCTATCCACAAAGCTTCACTCACTTTGCTAGAGACTTCAACCTAATGCAAGGCTATGATCTAAAGTGATGCAAATGATGCAAGCACAATCAAATTAAGCTAGATGATCAATCAAGCAAAATGTACATGTTCAAAGATAGTCTAGAATATGATTTCAACACACAATCACAAAAGTTATCTAGAAATCAAGACATGCAAATCAATAAGAACAAAGGTATCAATATTCAATTTAGCACACTAAAAACCTGGTTCTTAGATCATGAAATAAAACATAGAAAATAACATGAAACACATCACTCATATATTTTCTAGAATCAATTTCATGATAGTTCAAGTTTAGCACATAAATGTTCAAGACTAATTACAAAGCTAAAACTCAATTAACAAATGATCAAATAACCCTAGCATGTGATCTAACATACTTCTTAACAAATTTCATCAATCAAATGGAAAGAATCAATAGTTGATCAAAAATGAAATTGAAAAAGAAGAAGTTGAAAATCAAATACTGACCACTGACTGGAAATGGACCAGCTGAGAAAAATTCCGAAGTCAAATGCCTCTGGAAATGCTTGGGGTTTGTAGCTCTCTTCGAGACCAACAATTTTGGTTTTTGAATCGAATGATTCCGAGTTCATATGAGAGAGATATGATCAAAACAAGTAAACGAACATTGTTGAAAAACTGATGCGGGAAATGAAGTGTTCTTCAAAAATTGCATAAGTGTGGAGGGAAGGAGGTTTGATTAAAAGGAGGGAAAAGGAGAGAATTTCCGAGCAAATCACGTGCTGCCATGTCAGCACCCCATGGGGGGCGCGTGGGGCCCACGGGAGTAGAAGGCTCCCTTGCCCGTGGGGCCCACGGCCTCCCACACGGGCTGGCCAAGTGGCCACACGTGATTTGCACACCTCTCGCGCGCTCCCTCGGTTCGTTGCCCCATATCTTGAGCATCCGACCTCCGATTTTGAATCCGTTTTCGGATTACGAACCGTGACTCCCTCACGCACGACTACGACTACTCAAATTTGAAAAATGGTTGAGAAATCATCTCGGAATCAGACGATGAAATCAACACAACAAATGAGAACGAAAAGTAGACTAGTCAACTTGTTTGGACTCGAAACCTTATGAATGAGTAACCGAAACGACCGGAACTCGATAAGGAATTAAATAAGATCATGTTCAAGTCCTAAACACAAAATACAAAAACAAATAAACACATATTCACACAAACATGCCATATCAAAGAGATAGTCACAAAGCATGCAATTTCACAATGTTTGTCAATACAAGATCAATGCATGAGCATGCTATGAAGTGTGTGAATGTGTTATACCAAATGTTTGAACCACGATGCAGGGACACACATGTATGAATTGTGTGTGTGTGCGCTAACGCCTTGCAAGAGGGTGGAAGTCAAGTTTACCTTTGACGATTTTCACCTCTTGAAGACGACTTTTGCACTAGACGTTGCTCTTCACTCTTTGAGCTTCCTTTCTTCAAATAATGTCCTAAGCAACAACTAATACAATCATAGAGTGTTTTGCAATGGAATCAAGCCAATACAAATAGTGAACTTACAATCTCCCCCTTTGGCTATTCCATTGGCAAAAACACTCAACCTCACCATACAATGTTTCACTCAAATAAACTCAAGATCATAGCATACTCTCAATCTCACATTATAAAGAAATTCCTAGACAAAAAAAATCTTCAAGTCTTCAAGAATTCCTCTTTCGGTCTTCAAAGTACCTATGAGAGAAAATAGCAACCAAACAAGAGATCTTCTCTAAAGAAGAATGGTGAGATATTTAACCAAACGACAAACATAGAAGATATCCCTTATCTCATACACAAATGCATTATCTCAAGTGAATAAAATATGTTCAAATTAAAGCATTCCCTTAGTTTCCCAATTTCCAAGAACCAACTATCCTTAACATTGTCAAGAAAGAATTCTTTCTCCCCCTTAAGACAAGAATTCTCCCCCTTAAGACAAAGTCACAATTAAGCACAAAGAGGAATAAGATTCACACAATTGGAACAATTTCCACACAAGGTGTGAAGTATACAAAAACTCCCCAATATCAAACATGGTGAGGTATACATTTTCTCCCCCTTTTTGTCAAGGAATAGACAAGGGACACAAGAGATAAAGAACGAGATATTAAGCAAACAAATCGTATAGAAAGCGAAAGTTGAATAAACTAAAGCTCCCCCTTAACATATGCTCCACATATTATCAACAAGTAGATTTGTTCACAAGGGACATCACACAATCACACAATCAAGCAATAAGAGAAAATATTTCATAACTTGTCAAAGTTCAAGAGAGAATCATAGATTTTCATTAATCTCTCAAAAATATTCTCACATTGCTAATGAATCAAGCACATAAGCAAAGTGTGTGTGTGTGAATGCTTCTCAAATATATAGTAGGAGTAATTGTGATATCAACATGCAAACTCTATCCACACCTATCCATCTAAAGCCTTTCCAAAAATAGGTCAAACCGATATTCATCCGGTTTTTGCTTTTAAAATGAATAGATATCAACATATGAGCGTGTGTGTGCATGTGGCTCGTTTTCCCGTTTCTATTTGTCAACCCGAGCTATTTCACAATTCTCAACTATACACCAATAAGCCTTTCAATTTTTCATTTCTTTTAGGCTTAGAATCAAAGAATTTTTTTTTAATGATTCATTTCAACACTTCTTTGATTTTACTAACAAAAAACATATACTCCTCATGGCGGCTTTCACTCATCACAATGGCGTAGCCCTTTCCTTCATTGGGTGGCTTCACAACCAAGGTGTGTAGCCCTTTCCATGAGGGTGCTCGTTGATTACTATGTAGTGCCGAAGCAAAATGGATACATACCATAGGTCATCTATCATGTACATAACAATAAACTTCTAGATGCATCCATTATCTACACATATTCAACCACAAAAACTCAAAAACTAAAACATACAAGAGAAGCATTAGTGCACTTTTCAAAAATAAAATTTTTAAAGCTCAAGTGCATGATCTAAAAACAATAAAAGATACTTGTTAAAGATCATTACTTCTCAAGAGAGTAGCTCTCAAAGACAATGATATACAATTAAAGTTTTGCTCATCAAGCCACTCACAATCACACAAAGACATCAATCAACACAAATCATGCCAATGGACATTCTAAGAGTTTTAAACCTCTCTTTGTCCAAGGGCTTAGTGAACAAGTCCGCAAGTTGATTTTTAGTAGGCAAATGCTCTAGAGTAACAATAGAATGTTCAACTAGATCTCTAATGAAATGATGCCTAATGTCTATGTGTTTAGTGCGGGAGTGTTGAACCGGATTCTTAGAGATGTTAATGGCACTTAAATTATCACAATAAAGTGTCATTTTTCCTTGTTCTATCTCATAATCCATAAGGATTTGTTTCATCCAAAGTAATTGTGTGCAAGCACTTCCGGCCGCAATGTATTCGGCTTCGGAAGAGGAAAGGGAAACCGAATTTTGTTTCTTACTTGACCAAGAAACCAAGTTATTACCAACATAAAAGCAACCGCCCGATGTGCTTTTTCGGTCGTCTATGTTTCCCGCCCAATCCGCATCACAATAGCCTACAAGGATATCATTGGTATCAAATGAATAGAATATACCAAGACTATGAGTTCCTTTGATGTACCTAATGATCCTCTTGACGGCTTTTAAGTGAGATTCCTTGGGATTTGCTTGGAATCTAGCACACAAGCCAACACTAAAGCAAATATCGGGTCTACTAGCCGTTAGGTAAAGTAGACTACCTATCATGCTTCTATAAAGGCTTTGGTCAACACTTTTCCCTTTTTCATCTTTGTCAAGTTTTAAAGTGGTGCTCATGGGAGTTTCAAAATCTTTTCCATTTTCTAGGCCAAATCTCTTAACTAGATTTTTAGCATATTTAGATTGATTCAACATTATGCCCATGCTAGTTTGCTTCACTTGCATTCCTAGAAAATAATTCAACTCACCCACCATACTTATTTCAAATTCACTTGACATAACACTAACAAATTCATCAACCTTGGTTTTATTAGTAGACCCAAAAACAATGTCATCAACATATATTTGTGCAACAAAGATATCATGATCATGATGTTTGATAAACAAAGTTCTATCAATGCCACCTCTCCTATATTGGTTGTCAATAAGATATTGAGTCAACCTATCATACCAAGCTCTTGGAGCTTGTTTAAGGCCATAGAGAGCCTTTTTCAATTTAAACACATGATTAGGAGAGTGTGGGTCTACAAAACCCTTAGGTTGTTCAACATACACTTCTTCTTGAAGATATCCATTGAGGAAAGCACTTTTGACATCCATTTGAAATAATTTGAACTTTTTAATGCATGCAATGGACAACAAAAGTCTAATGGACTCGAGACGAGCAACCGGGGCAACCGTCTCATCAAAGTCAACACCCTCCACTTGAGTGTAACCTTGAGCCACTAGTCTAGCTTTATTCCTCACAATCTTGCCACTTTCATCAGTCTTATTCCTAAACACCCATTTAGTGCCAATTACATTTATATCTTTAGGTCTAGAAACTAAAGACCACACTTCATTCCTCTCAAATTGATTAAGTTCATCTTGCATAGCCCCAACCCAATATTCATCAACAATTGCTTCATTAATGTTTTTGGGTTCAATTTGAGAAGTGTAGCAAGCATAGGATATTTGGTTAGCAATTTGATTTCTTGTTCTAACCCCTTCATTTAAATCACCTATGATGTCTCCTTGATAGTGTAAGTTTCTAAGTCTTGGGTGAGAATGTTCAACAACTTGGTCATTTTGTTGATTATCATTTAAAGCATTTTCCAACCCTTGACTTACAACTTCAACATGACTATCAATTTCATCATCTTGACTAGAAACACTACTAGCCACATCAATAGGTGTATTAGTGTCATTTAACATGTTTTCTTTAGATTCATTGACACCATTATCATCACACAAATTAAGCATGCTAAGATCATCTATCTTCACATTGATAGACTCCATGATAGTCTTAGTAGTCAAGTTAAAGACTCTATATGCACGACTATTAATAGCATACCCAAGAAAGAGACCAATATCACTTTTTGCATCAAACTTTCCTAAGTGATCTCTATCATTCAAAATATAACATTTACTCCCAAAAGTATGGAAGTAACTCACATTAGGCTTCTTGCCTTTCCAAAGTTCATAGGACGTTTGTTTTGTGCCGGGCCTTTTGAAAACACGATTTGACACAGAACAAGCGGTATTGACCGCCTCGGCCCATAGGTTTCTAGGGACTTTCTTGCTATTGAGCATGACCCTAGCCATCTCTTGCAAGACACGATTTTTCCTCTCAACAACACCATTTTGTTGAGGAGTTCTAGGTGCGGAGAACTCATGAGAAATCCCTAAACCATCACAAAACTCACTAAATTTTGCATTTTCAAATTCCGTCCCATGATCACTCCTAATGCGACATATTTTCTTGATATCAAGACCTTTTTCATTTTGAACTTGATTACAAAACTTTTTAAAGTAATCAAAAGCCTCGGTCTTGTTTCTAAGAAAATAAACCCAAGTAAACCTAGAGAAGTCATCAACGCATACAAAAATGTATTTTTTGCCATTAATGCTCTTGGTTTGAATTGGCCCCATTAGGTCCATATGCACAAGTTCTAAAGGTCTCTTGGTAGCTATGTAAGAATTTTTCTTATGAGGCACTTTGGTTTGCTTACCTAATTGGCAAGGTTCACAAACCATATCAAGCTTTTTACCAAGATTAGGAAGACCTCTAACAATGCCATGTTTTTCAAGCTTTTTCAAATCTTTAAAATTCATGTTACCCAAACGTTGATGCCACAAATCAAGCTTATTGCACTCATGTGCCATGTTGCATGTGAGAGGATCTATCTCAAGACAATAGCAATTGTCTATAGACCTTTTGACTCTTAGGACGACATCGCCCTTTTTATCAATTATAGTGCATACATCTTTGTTAAAACTAACTTTTTGAAAAATTTCACACAAGTGAGTAATGCTTATCAAGTTAGCTTGTAACCCATCAACATACAAAGTATTGCGAAGTTTAGGCAATCCGGGGATACAAATTGTTCCCTTGCCAAGAACTTGCTTTTTGGTACCATCACCAAAAGTAACCCAACCTCCATCCTTTAAAACAAGATTCTTAAAGAACTCTTTGTTCCCGGTCATGTTCCTAGACCAACCGCTATCTAGGTACCAAGAATAGGAGGAGTTGGCACGTAAAGCATATTGTGCAACATTACATTTAGATGTGTCTTTTCTAATCCACACATTTTTCACAACATGCTTCTCACTCTTACTTCTAACATGCTTTGACTCAATATTAGGCTTTTCAACATGCACCTTGACCTCATTGGTCACATCTTCAAAAATATCAAATAAAGCATTATCAATTTTCTTATGCATAGTAGAGTGAGGCACAACACAAGATTTAGCAAGCAAGTCATCAACAACTCTTTCAACAACATGCTTTTCCAAGGTCTTCCTAGGTCTATTACTATATCCATACATGGATGATTGCCTAGGTCCATTCAAAGACATATCATGAAAAGCATTATCAAGTTTGCATTTCCGAATGTACTCAAAACATCTAGGTCGAATATGTCCTATCATATTACAATGATGACAAATAGGAATAAATTTGAGAAGTTTACCATTTGCATTTGCTTCCATAGCATTTGGTTTTCTCACAATTTTACCTCTTTGAAGAGCAACCCTTGATGCTTCACCTCTTGCATTTGAGGTTGTTGCTTCTTGATGCTTAAGTTGTTGAGTTCTCCCATTGAACATCCTTGTTGATGAAGAGGCACCTCCGGTAGCTTTCATAGCTTTACCTTGAGAGAGTGTACCTACAATTGATTCAATGCTTGGTTTGACAAAAGTAGATTTGTTAGATGAAGGAGTCTCCTTCTCATTGATATAACCCAAACCTCTTTTGTCACATGGATGCTTTCCACTTTTAATGAGGGTTTCAACTTTATTAGAACTAGATGACATCTTGCTAATCACCCTATTAGCCTCATCAAGTTTCTCACGAAGCATCCTAAGTTCAATGGCATATTTTTCCGCTTTGCTATCACTAAACAAAACATCTTTATGTGATTTATCAAGCCATTGTTCATACTTTTTCTCTTGATTTAAATGCTCATTAAGTTTGGATTTAAGCACATTTTCAAGTTTCTTAGCATTAACAAGAGAACAATCTCTTTGCTCAATTTCTTGCTTCAAGATACCAAGTCTATCATTGCTATCCTTAAGATTCAATTCTAGACTTAGAATCTTGTCTTTAAGTTCATCGAATTCTTTTGAGCCAAGAGCATGATCTTCTAGCTTCTTGTTGAGGGACATATTGACTTTGGATAAACATTCATTTTCAAAAGTAAGATCATTGATCTTTTTCTCATCTAAGTCAATATGTTCAACAAAAGAAGCCACATAGGAATATACTTCCTTAATCATGATTTTATCACAAACAAAAACAAACACAAAAATACTACAAAGAAAGGATCAATCTAAGTGCGTCTAGACACCCGCTCTGATACCAAATGAAATTTCCCTCAATGTAGTAGTGAAATATACCTAGAGGGGGGGGGGGGGGGGTGAATAGGTATAGGCTCCAAATTCTTCCAATTAAAAATAATGCGGAAAATTACAAGGCAAAATGCACACTTGATAAGATTTAGCAAATGAATTGATTTCACTAAGACAAGAGTTAATCAATTTACAAGATGTGCAAACAATGTAATATATGGAAGATAAAAGAAAGTAAAGCAAAATTGAACACAATGATTTTAACGTGGTAAAACCTCAATGAGGAAACATCCACGGGTTGATACCACAACCACCGGCGAAGCAATCCACTATGTGAAAAAGGACTTACACACTCAAGCTATCACTCATGATATCCGCTCAAGCTATCAACTCCTAATCTACCCTCGAGCTAGTGAATCACCAAGCCTACTTCCTATCCGAGATGTGTCCTACACCTCTAGAAAGCAACTTCCTATCCAAGACGCTCACGTCTCTAGGAAGATTTCTTGCTTGCCTATCCGGATCCTCCCGACCCTAGACAAGACTTCCTTGCTTGATTATCCGAGTCCTCCCGACTCTAATCAAGGCTCCCTTGCTCTATCCACAAAGCTTCACTCACTTTGCTAGAGACTTCAACCTAATGCAAGGCTATGATCTAAAGTGATGCAAATGATGCAAGCACAATCAAATTAAGCTAGATGATCAATCAAGCAAAATGTACATGTTCAAAGATAGTCTAGAATATGATTTCAACACACAATCACAAAAGTTATCTAGAAATCAAGACATGCAAATCAATAAGAACAAAGGTATCAATATTCAATTTAGCACACTAAAAACCTAGTTCTTAGATCATAAAATAAAACATAGAAAATAACATGAAACACATCACTCATATATTTTCTAGAATCAATTTCATGATAGTTCAAGTTTAGCACATAAATGTTCAAGACTAATTACAAAGCTAAAACTCAATTAACAAATGATCAAATAACCCTAGCATGTGATCTAACATACTTCTTAACAAATTTCATCAATCAAATGGAAAGAATCAATAGTTGATCAAAAATGAAATTGAAAAAGAAGAAGTTGAAAATCAAATACTGACCACGGACTGGAAATGGACCAGCTGAGAAATATGCCGAAGTCAAATGCCTCTGGAAATGCTTGGGGTTTATAGCTCTCTTCGAGACCAACAATTTTGGTTTTTGAATTGAATGATTTCGAGTTCGTATGAGAGAGATATGATCAAAACAAGTAAACGAAAATTGTTGAAAAACTGATGCGGGAAATGAAGTGTTCTTCAAAAATTGCATAAGTGTGGAGGGAAGGAGGTTTGATTAAAAGGAGGGAAAAGGAGAGAATTTCCGAGCAAATCACGTGCTGCCACATCAGCACCCCGTGGGGGGCGCGTGGGGCCCACGGGAGCAGAAGGCTCCCTTGCCCGTGGGGCCCACGGCCTCCCACACGGGCTGGCCAAGTGGCCACACGTGATTTGCACACCTCTCGCGCGCTCCCTCAGTTCGTTGCCCCATATCTTGAGCATCCGACCTTCGATTTCGAATCCGTTTTTGGATTACAAACCATGACTCCCTCACGCACGACTATGACTACTCAAATTTGAAAAATGGTTGAGAAATCATCTCAGAATCTGATGATGAAATCAACACAACAAATGAGAACGAAAAGTAGACTAGTCAACTTGTTTGGACTCGAAACCTTATGAATGAGTAACCGAAACGACCGGAACTCGATAAGGCATTAAATAAGATCATGTTCAAGTCCTAAACACAAAATATGAAAACAAATAAACACATATTCACACAAACATGCCATATCAAAGAGATAGTCACAAAGCATGCAATTTCACAATGTTTGTCAATACAAGATCAATGCATGAGCATGCTATGAAGTGTGTGAATGTGTTATACCAAATGTTTGAACCACGATGCAGGGACACACATGTATGAATTGTGTGTGTGTGCGCTAACGCCTTGCAAGAGGGTGGAAGTCAAGTTTTACCTTTGACGATTTTCACCTCTTGAAGACGACTTTTGCACTAGACGTTGCTCTTCACTCTTTGAGCTTCCTTTCTTCAAATAATGTCCTAAGCAACAACTAATACAATCATAGAGTGTTTTGCAATGGAATCAAGCCAATACAAATAGTGAACCTTACTGTAATCGTTTGCACATTTAGTGGATTCGAGGTTCGAGTGTGGCTTACTTACATAGCCCGTGGTTTTTCCCGTGAGAGTTTCCACGTAAAAATCAAGTGTTAATTTAATTTCTGCACCATATTACACTCGCTTGTTTATTTTATCTTGAGGGTAATTTCGTAATTTTGACTAACACGAAAAATTGGGTAAAAAGTGTAAAATCTATTCACCCTCCCCCCCCCCCCCCCCCCTAGATAGTTTTATACACACCGTGCAATAATTAGTTTCACCTAGGTGTTTTGTTGCTTTCTTCTATTTGTTCTTCATTTCTTCCATTGTTCACTATTCTACCACTTCTTAAAATGGCTTTAACACCACCTAGGTGGAGTGAATCATTTGAGCTTCCGATTTCTCCATTCAACACCTTTTTCGCGATCCTTCCTATGTGTCCTTCGATTCTTTTTACTGAATTCTCTAGCTTTGAGAACCTATCTTGACTAGCTTTCATGAATCCATTCAAAAGTCTCTCATAGGTTGTTTGAGTCTGTTGGAGGTTCGTCTTCATCTCATCCTCTAAATCTCCTTCTTTCAAAACAATACGAACATACCATTCATAATGTCTGGGGCAATTCCCTACAACAATCCATCCTATTCTTTGAATTATTTAATCAAATAAGGTTGTCAATCCAAAGGTGATTATATAATAGATTATTCTAACAAGATTATGATTAATAGGTTGATATACAAATCAATTATATAGTGTGAAAGGAATACGTTCTCAGTGTTTAATATATAGCTAGGGGGGGGGGGGGGGGTGAATAGATTTTATCAAATATTACCAAATTTTCGCATGCAAGTCAATTTTACGAAAATGCCCCTAACTAGTCAAAATAATATATCAAGTGTAATATGTGCGGAATTTAAATAACACAAGATATATACGTGGAAACCCAACCACTGGGAAAAACCACGGGCTGTATAGTGCGCCACACTCGGAATTCAAAATCACTAATTGAAATGAAGTTTACAACCTATGTAGACCTCGTCTAACACTCCGGTCTGTAACCCCTCACTTCTACCCAGCGGGCCTTTATTAGCAACCCTATTCCAATTTGCTTGAGGCCTAAGCACTCTTAGCCCTAAGACTTACTTCTCAATGAAGAGAAACAACCTAAGTGAATATATATGAATATTCAAAATGCAAATTAGAGCTAGGTTACTCTATATGCTTATCTAGGATAATGATTTTGCAATTAAAACAATCCTAGATATAAATGGCTAGATGACATGTCAAATAGCATAGCTAATCAAGATTAAACAAAAACCTAATTAGCTATCACAATACAACATCCAATCATTTTCATCACCAATAATCTCTAACTTGTATCTAGCATATAATCAAAAGCATACAAGTAATTAAAGAGATGTATTAATATGAAAAACACTAAAGTAATATGAAATTAGTGAAGAACATACCAAATAAGATGTGATGATTCAAAACCATGCATGGATCAATTCTATGGAGGCATAGAAGATCAAATATGAAATTTGATGCAAAAGTGGTTTGATTTGAGTGGTTAAAAATGAAGTCTTGATTTGATTTTTTCTCAAAAATCTCTCTTTGAAGTTTAGGGTTCTAAGTGATCAAAGACCTTATTCAGATAATGAGAAAGTAAGATATTTATAGACATCAAGAAATGGGCATGTGAAAAGATAAGTTTGCCCTTTGAAATCGCCGATCGGCAGTTTCATTATGCGGCCAGGCCGCAGAACTCAACCGTCGAATGGAGTCCCGAGAGAAACAGGGGAATATCGGCGGTTTCGTGACCGCCGATCCAACCGCCGAATCAAGCTGAGAGATTAAATCAATCAGGTATAAACGGCGGTTTCATTCGGCGGTTTCAAGACCGCCGTTCCAACCGTCGAATCAAAACCCGAGAGAAAATCAATCAGGTCTTAAACGGTGGTTTCGTTCGGCGGCCAGGCCACCGATCATAACCACCGATCACCAACAGAGGTGAAATCCAAGGAGAAGCCAAGGGCATTCTCCATAGGCGGTCTTCACACGAAACCAAGCACTCATTAGTGCAAACGCGGACGTTTCCGAGCAATGTCGGGAAACGAATTATAAAGCACATATACACACAACATCATACAACAATAAGGTGCAAGTGTGGAATGTGACATGTGAAGAGAATGCACACAAAAATAAGCATATATGCAATCATAGCAAGAATGCTAAGTGTGTGTGTGCTACTAATTCTCTTCAAAGAAAACCAAGCACAAGTGATTATACCTTTGGCGTGCTTGTATCTTGAGGTCATGGAAGGGCCTTTGATCTTCAACCTTAAACACTTAGACCACCCTTACATTCAAACCCCAACATGTGGTTTGTCCACGAAATAAGCCAATCAACAAAACGGGAATCCTTACAATCTCCCCTTTTGGCTATTTCGTGACAAAACCACCACTCACATTGATTCCTCACAACAAAATAAACCTATGGGTCAATGAAGATTTTCTACAATACAAAGAGATATATAAAAATAAATGTTGAAGTCTTCAATCTCTTCTAGAACAATCATTCCCTGAAACAAGGTTTCTAAGCTTTCCAAAACAAGAAAAGGTGAGATGAATCAAGTGAGATTAAAACAAGCATTTGCATATTAAAAAATTAAGCACAACATCATGCAATGTTTGTGTATGCAATGCTCCCCCTCAAAGGGTTACTCCCCCTCAATATATATTCTCCCCAATGTGCACAAATGCTACAACAATTTGCACCTCCCCTTACCACATCCTACTCCCCCTTTTTGTCATGATATAGGCAAAGGAGTAGTCCCCAACCGGGTCACTCAAGGCAAAGAGAGATAGTAGCATTCTAGTATTTGCATAATCAATGTAAGTCACTTTATGCAATCTCAATTAATCGGAGAGAAACAAGGAGTTTTATTAGAATAGAAAATGTGTGAATCAAAAATGCTTTGCATACAAGACATATAGCATTCAAGTCCAAAATACCATGGTATTTGGCAAAGCAAATGACAAAGGTTTCTACTAGGAATTCAAACCAATTTCACCATTGTCATGAGAGAAGCAAGGATATAGAAATTTCATTGATTTCAATTTAAGAACAATTATATCCAACTTTATAAGCTAAACATGTCATGAGCAACTTTGCACCCTATTTGATTTTTCCAGGATAAGATATCCGTATGATAGTAGACATGTTCAACCAATAAAGAAAGAGAGACATTTGGATTGTAAAATCCTTGAATGGATACAAGATCCTTTTTCATTTGAGTCTCATAAGCTTTTTCACACAAGCTATGCATTTAAAAAATTGCAATCATCAATTCATGCTTTTTCATAAGACATTAGCATGTTATTAAGAATCATCATGTCATGGAGATAACTATAGGTCATTCAAATCATATTTCCTATGTTAATCTCCTAGTCCAAAATGCATGTTTGAACATAAATATAACATGGATTGTAAACAAGCAAGGTTCACACTTATTGAATTGAAAACATATATATACATATGTGCAACCAAGCTTACTCAAGCAACAAAAAGAGAAGCATAAGATATTTCAAATTTTTTGCAAGTGACAGGAATGCAAAAATAGCTCTCTTTGCTTGAGTTCCCCATATGGGGTTAGTATCAACCTTCATTAATGAAGGCGATGAGGTCCTATAGACCTCCCAAGTCCATTTGACTTGGATGAACCTATTTGAGACTTGTTAGTCTCGTAGCAAGCGGGTTCATTTTTCCTTATCCACATAGATATGACTTTTTTCTTCTTAGTGGTTAACGGTTGCATGTCATTCACTAACCTAGGATTATTGACAAAGGATTTCCTAGGCTCATGCAAATGGGCTCTTCTTACCCTCTTTTTCTCTATCATGCTATTAATCCTACAATGCTTAATGTACTTAAAGCACTTAGGTCTAATATGCCCATAAACACTACAATAATGACAAGTTGGAACAAAGTAAGAATTCATACCATGTCCTTGTCAAGTCATTGGAGACTCATCATGCATTTGATGTCTCCTTTGGTGTTGAGTCGGTTCATGTCTTCTTTGTGGTTGAACCGGAATGGGTTGCCTCCTTGGATGAGGTAGCATGTTTTGCCTCTTCACATAGTGAGTCGTTTTTTGAGGAGAGTTGACTCGAGAGGCACTAAACCGTTGAGCTTAGGGTTGTCTTGTTTTCACCACCTTTACTTGTGCATTCTTCAAACATTGTCCTAGTTCTAACTTCTTCCTAGGAGTTTGCACCGGTGACGCTTCTATCTTACCCAAACTCTTCACAAAGACGGTCTTCTTAGGAATAGAGCAATCCTTGCTCACTTCGAATCCAAGACCTCTTTTGTCACAAGGGCTTTTTCCTACACCAAATATGTTGTCAAGCTTCTTGGTGCTTGTGGTCATTCTAGTCAATGACTTTTTGGCTTCAACAAGCTCTCTCTTCAAACCCTCTTCATTCCTCTTAGACAAAGCTAGCTCATCTTTTAGCTTGTCTTCTTCCACCATGGATCTTACCACTTCATCATTCAAGTGGTCAACTTGTGTTGAGAGCCTAAGTAGTTCTTCCTTTAACCTTTGAATCTCTTTTTCATTCTTCATGGAGCTTTCAACATTGACTATAAAGTCATGCACATCCATATTCTCTACATTTCCATTTGTAGAGTTAGATAAGGAGTCATTTCCACTAGTGTCATCTTCTAGACTCTCCTTCTCTCCTATGGATCCAATATCCTCATCAAGACCTTCACCTTGATCTCTTGAGTCAATAAGTGCCATATCCCAATGTGAAGCAACAACTATCTCCTCTAGAGCTACTTCTTCGACTTTCTCTTCTATGGGATCACTAGCAACGGAATTCTTACCAACAACTTCATTTTCTTCATTAGTGGCACCCAATGCCTTGAAGTTATTGATAAGCTCATCATCACTTGATGACTTATCTCCCTCTCCGGAGTCATCACTTTCACTCCAAGTGGCGACCATCATTTTTTCTTTCTTGTTCTTCAAATTTCCACAATCGAGTGAGATATGACCTATGCCGCCACACTCATAGCATTGGACCCCTTTCTCTTGCCTAGGCTCATGCTTCTTGAAGGGAGCCTTTTTCTTCAAGTCTTGGCCTTTGGATCCAAAGCCACACTTCTCGAACTTGACAAATTTCTTGAATCTTTGAAACATCAAAATCATGTCTTCGTCCAAGTCACCTTTCTCCTTCTTCCCTACCTTAGAAGCACTCAAAGCAATTCCTTTTTGCTTCTTTGAAGGAGTGGAGCTAGGACCCTTCCTAGACTCGTAGGTGAGAAGTCTACCTATTACCTCGCTCGGCTTCATATCCTTAAAATCACTGTTTTCTTCTAAAGCCGTCACCTTAGACTCAAACCTCTCGGGAAGCGATCTCATTATCTTTTGCTTGATCCTTCTATCCGAGTAAGGGTCACCAAGTTGATGACTTTGGTTGACAATGTCTATCAACCTAATCTCAAAGTCGTTGAAGCACTCATTCTCCTCCATCCTAAGTGTCTCAAATTGAGTTTGGAGAACTTGAAGTTTGGAGTCCTTCACTACTTCGGTTCCCTCGTGTGCAACCTCTAAGATGTCCCAAGCCTCCTTGGCTATCTTAGTGTTCTGAATCAATTTGTACTGATTTTCGTCCACTGCACATATAAGGGCATGCCACGCCTTTTGATTCCACTTGGACAACTCAAACTCGGGTTGTGTCCACTTTGCCTTAGGCTTGAGCACTTCTTATCCTCCACCCGTGTGAGTCATCATAGGAGGCGAATATCCATCTTCAATGGCCATCCATGCCCTATCATGGATTTGACACACATATGCCTCCATCTTCCCTTTCCATTGGAGTAATTTATGCCGGTGAGGAGGGGTGGCCTTACGCTCGAAGCACCCTCATTTGAACCACCGATTCCACTCATAGGTGTATAATGAATGGATGAATGAATGCAAGATGTATGAATGATCAAAGAATCACACAAATGCAAAACACACCAAAATAAGCTAGGATCACCTAAGTATATCTAGGAACCCGCTCTGATACCAATTGAAAGGAATACGTTCTTAAGGTGTGTTTAATATATAGCTAGAGGGGGGGTGGGGTGAATAGATTTTATCAAATATTACCCAATTTTCACATGCAAGTCAATTTTACGAAAATGCCCCTAACTAGTCAAAATAATATATCAAGTGTAATATGTGCGGAATTTAAATAACACAAGATATATACGTGGAAACCCAACCACTGGGAAAAACCACGGGCTGTATAGTGCGCCACACTCGGAACTCGAAATCACTAATTGAAATGAAGTTTACAACCTATGTAGACCTCGTCTAACACTCCGGTCTGTAACCCCTCACTTCTACCCAGCGGGCCTTTATTAGCAACCCTATTCCAATTTGCTTGAGGCCTAAGCACTCTTAGCCCTAAGACTTACTTCTCAATGAAGAGAAACAACCTAAGTGAATATGTATGAATATTCAAAATGCAAATTAGAGCTAGGTTACTCTATATGCTTATCTAGGATAATGATTTTGTAATTAAAACAATCCTAGATATAAATGGCTAGATGACATGTCAAATAGCATAGCTAATCAAGATTAAACAAAAACCTAATTAGCTATCACAATACAACACCCAATCATTTTCATCACAAATAATCTCTAACTTGTATCTAGCATATAATCAAAAGCATACAAGTAATTAAAGAGATGTATTAATATGAAAAACACTAAAGTAATATGAAATTAGTGAAGAACATACCAAATAAGATGTGATGATTCAAAACCATGCATGGATCAATTTTATGGAGGCATAGAAGATCAAATATGAAATTTGATGCAAAAGTGGTTTGATTTGAGTGGTTAAAAATGAAGTCTTGATTTGATTTTTTCTCAAAAATCTCTCTTTGAAGTTTAGGGTTCTAAGTGATCAAAGACCTTATTCAGATAATGAGAAAGTAAGATATTTATAGACATCAAGAAATGGGCATGTGAAAAGACAATTTTCCCATTTGAAATCGCCGATCGGCGGTTTCATTATGCGGCCAGGCCGCAGAACTCAACCGTCGAATGGAGTCCCGAGAGAAACAGGGGAACATCGACGGTTTCGTGACCGCCGAATCAAGCTGAGAGATTAAATCAATCAGGTATAAAACGTGGTTTCATTCGGCGGTTTCATTCGGCGGTTTCAAGACCGCCGTTCCAACCGCCGAATCAAAACCCGAGAGAAAATCAATCAGGTCTTAAACGGTGGTTTCGTTCGGCGGCCAGGCCACCGATCATAACCACCGATCACCAACAGAGGTGAAATCCAAGGAGAAGCCAAGGTCATTCTCCATAGGCGGTCTTCACGCGAAACCAAGCACTCATTAGTGCAAACGCGGACGTTTTCGAGCAATGTCGGGAAACGAATTATAAAGCACATATACACACAACATCATACAACAATAAGGTGCAAGTGTGGAATGTGACATGTGAAGAGAATGCACACAAAAATAAGCATATATGCAATCATAGCAAGAATGCTAAGTGTGTGTGCGCTACTAATTCTCTTCAAAGAAAACCAATCACAAGTGATTATACCTTTGGCGTGCTTGTATCTTGAGGTCATGGAAGGGCCTTTGATCTTCAACCTTAAACACTTAGACCACCCTTACATTCAAACCCCAACATGTGGTTTGTCCACGAAATAAGCCAATCAACAAAACGGGAATCCTTACATAGTGACAAGAATCTAAAGATATAATAAAATAGAAAATACATAGATATTCAATTAAAATATAGTCAAACAAACCCCAAGTCTAAATGTTTCTAACACCAACCCCCTAGATTGGGGGTTTTAGCTACACATAGTTACAAATAGTAAAAGAGAGTAATAAATGAGGAAATCACCCGTAGGTCACCTTCTTTAATGCTCAGTCCTTTCCCTCCTTAGATGCTCCTTTGTGCAAAGTCCGATGTATGTCAAATGGTGTGTCACTAAGGTAATATGGTGATGAATATGGTAAGAGAGGAATGGTTTAGTGAGGTAAAATAGATTTGGTGTTGAGTGTTTGATGGAAAAGGTAGTTCAAGGCTAGAAATGGAGGAATTTGAAAGTGGGAATTATGGAAGAGAAAATTAGGTCTAAAAATGCTTAAGAAAAAGTGTGCTTTCTAAAACTCTGTATATTTTTGTGTCTGTTCAAACTCAGAGAAGAGGGATATTTATACTGGTATTGATTTTGTGCTAAAAATCGCTTGGAAAGCTGATGTTGCAGGAATGTCACCATTTGTGTCGCCATGGTGACCTCATGGTGACATACTGTTACACATTCTGAGATCCAATTGTCGCCACGAGCATCATCTTTTTCGCCCTTTGCAAATGGCGACATTGATGAATTTGGGGTGATGTCGCCATTTGCCATTGAATGTCGCCATGGCAACATGCAATTGGCGATAACACCTGATGCAATCTTCTTAGAATAATTCATCTGTTGCCATGGCAACCATATGGCGATATTGGGGTGACATTGACAAGCCTCCCTGTCACCATGGCGATCTAACATTGAGCAAATGGCGAAATGCCCTGTTTTGATTGCCTTTATGCTCTTTTTTGCACCAAGTTCCTCCTCTTCTTCACAACTGCCCCTCAGACCTAATAAAACCTGAAACACTTGATTCGACAACATTAAATACGGGGAATCGCCGGAGAATAAGCACAAAGAATAGGAAATAAGGGTACAAAATCATACCATGATTGGTTCGATCAATTGATATTTAGTATTAGGGCTTGAAAGTCCAAATCCAGGGCTTGAAATCCAATTCGGGGCTTGAAATTCATTTCTAGGGCTTGACATTTTCGTATAGGGCTTTAAATCCCTTCACAGTGCTTTCTATTGCTTTACAGGGATTTAAATCTATTTCCAGGGCTTGATATTAATGATGTCCCTTTATAGTGGTTTTTATTGCTATACAGTGCTTGAAATCCTTTTCTAGGGCTTGATATTAATGATGTTGTTAACCAAAAATTGCCACTGGGGTGATTTTTCCAATTAACAATTTAAGGGATTGGAATCAAGTAGAATTCAGTCGGCAGGATATCTAGTAGTTCGATACCCTTTATCTTCATAATAAAAACTACAGAAAAGGCAATGATAATGGTGGACGAACATCAATATAATAAAAGGATCATACGTAATACTTTTTTACTGATTAAGAAAATATCGTAGAAATACAACAAAGGTTTTAGATAGCTATGGTCATGGGACGAAAACACTCAATTCACTATGGTGATGGAATTTTCGTGCAAGTCGATAAGTCGAAAAATTCTCTAGTAGGGTTAAGTGCTAGAGTTGCGATCCCTTTCTCTGTGATCTTATGATGAATATATAAGCCTCAATACTTGCCCAACACTCTTTTCTAATCGGTCTTATGACCTAGAGTTTTTCGGGCGTTCAATGGCAATTACCGAGAAGATCGTTTATTCCCTTTTAGGAATCTAGAGATCCCTTATTTGGCAGAATTCTGACGGAGTTGACTTGTATTTTAAACAGGACTCTTTAAGTGGCAGGAAAGAAACCACTTCCTTGTTATTAAAAATGCTGTCGTTTGATGATTTGTCCTCTATACCTAGCTTGACCTTCGGCGTACCTAATTTTACCTTGGTACTTGGTAGTCTGCTTGCCTGACGCTTTCTTCTTGTTTAGCTAGCTTTAGGCAGATCGGGATATTCGGGTATCTTGCCTTTTTCCAGTTCATCAAACTTTGTATGAGTGTATCGGGGTACTAGGGTATCGAGATTTCGGATGGCCTAGGGGTGCTAGGATCTTGCAGCAGCGGAATCCCTGGAACCTTGTCTTCTTTGTTTTTTTGGTATCTTTTGAGTCTAAGAACCCTTGATCTTGATCTAGGTTGGTAGGAGGTTGTACCCGGCCAATTTGTAAAGTGGCGGGGAATCGGGATGCCCTTCGACGACGTCCTTCCATCACAATTTATCTTCTAATGTTGATGGAAAATTCTTCTTTGGACCCCCACCATTTTTGGTGGTTAATAGAAGTCCCCCCTGACTTGAACACCAGTACCTTACTAGGGTTTGAGTCAGGATTCTAAGCCCGTTTGGAGGATTTTCTCTCCTGTCTTCTTATTTACCCTTGTCCGGCTGGCTTCCATTATCAAGGGGGAAATCTTCCTTGGATACGATGGTATTTAATGAGCAATCCACGTGTTAGATGATGATTGTTCCGTAGATTTAAACGAGCCGTTTTGGTGCAATTTTCTCTAAACCACCTCGCACACGTCTCCGATCATTACTCCATATTTCCTTTTCTATCCCGGTAATCGACCACCTCTATCTATAAATAAACCTCCTTCTCCCTCACTTTGCTCATGCTTACTTGTATTTTCTGTAGGGAAAAATACTGTAGTACACGCAGCGGAAGCGAGACTAAAATCGATTTAGTATGTTTTAAAATTTTTCCTTTGATGAACCTTAACCCTTTAATTAATTAAACATACATATAAACCAACAAAAAGAAGAATACCTTTTGTCGCGTGATCCGATTGACTTACGTCGATGGTAATCCGCAAGATCTTCAATCCTAGCATGAACGTGAATCACCTAAGAGCGTGGTCTCCCTTTTCTTTGAATTGTGTACCTGAAAATGAACAAACAAACTTTCTTTTTCTTATTGTTAGTCACAAAACAACCGAAAGACTACAAAGATTATTCTGGTCACTTTTGAGTTCTCAATCTAATGAACGAAACTCGCGTGAACCTAATTCGATATTGTACACACAAGCCTATTGATGAATAAGCAATTAGTGTACTATCAAAAGAATAATCTCTTCTCTCTTTTTTGTCTTGGTAGAATAATCAAACACTTTTCATTGAGTATGAGAAGAAGAAGAAATTGATCCAGTAAACTCTTAGAGGTGGCCGAACCCTATAAGGTGTATTATATAGGGTGGCTGTATTTTACTTCTCTTTTAATTAGGGTTGCCGAAATCTCCTTGTAATGCTCTTAGGGTTGGCCGAAAATCCTCTACAAAAAAGGATTTATGTTTTACCCTAATTCCCATTGAAACTAATTATTGCACGGTGTGTATAAAACTATCTAGAGGGGGGCAGAATAGATTTTACGCTTTTTACCCAATTTTTCGTGTTAGTCAAAATTACGAAAATGCCCTCAAGATAATATAAACAAGCAAGTGTAATATGGTGCGGAAATTAAAACAACACTTGATTTTTACGTGGAAACCCTCACGGGAAAGACCACGGGCTATGTAAGTAAGCCACACTCGAACCTCGAATCCACTAAATGTGCAAATGATTACAACCTAATCCCGGAAGTAATCACACACCTACCTAATCCCGGTATGAGTGAACCTAGTCCAATTTTGCTTGCGATCTAAGCAACCTAATCCTGGATGCTACACACAAGACTTACTTTCTCTATGAAGAGAATACAACCCTAAGTGAATATATGTGAATATCCAAAATGCAACATAGAGCAAGGGAAACCCTATATGCTTATCTAAGATGATTAATATGCAATTAAGAACAATCCTAGATATCAAAACTAAATGACATGTCAATTAGTTTAGCTAATCAATATTAAGCACAAAACCTAATATGCTAGCACAATACAACTTCTCAAACATACATCATACTAATCTCAATCTTGTATTCAAAGTATATAAAATAACATACAAGTAATTAATTTGAGATTGCTAGATAAGAGAAACACAAAATATGTAAGATATTAGTGAAAAGCTTACTAAGCAAAGTATGATGAAGATTCCATGCAAGATGACATCTAGATGATCAAGGATGATGCTAGATGATGATTGATGATCATGAAAATGTGTTTGAGTAATTAAAAATGAGTTCTTTGTGTATTTTTCTTCTCTTGAAAAATATCCTAAGTATGAAGCATGAATAAGAACTCTTGTCAATGACCTAAAATCAAGTTAGCATATATATAGAGGCCATAAGTGAAGTGAGGTCGTTTTGAAAACGTGCCAGAAAATTGCTCTGTGCGCTGGTGGACCTGCGCTAGGACGACAGGCGTAGGACCAACGCACAAGCACATTTTTGCTTAGGTGCTTGACGACACGCGCTCACACAAGCGCCAGTCCAGCGGAGCCATACTGGGCGATCAGCACTGGTGGCCTTGCGCTGGTGTGGACCAGTGCACGACCAGCGGCACGCCACTGGGCGTTTTGCGCTGGACGACAGGCGCAGGTGGACCAGCGCACAGCCCACAACTTTGAACCCCACAAGCAAACATGTAGGGGGTACAAAGGTAAATTAAGATGCATCTTAAAAGCCTAAATGCTATGATATTATAAACACAAGATGCAATCATAATAACAAGCAAGAAGAGATGTAAATAAGCATTGATGCACAACAAAAAGAAACACAACATACAAAGATTAAACATATGCATGAGTTGTGAGTGTGTGCAACTATCTCTTCAAGACAAGTAAGCACTTAGAGTATTACCTTTGGTGCTTGTCAATAATGAGGTCTTCAAAGGGCCTAATGCAATAACAACAACATCTAAACTACCCTTACAAAGAATCCCCACATATGGTTTGATCACGAAATAAGCCAATTAAAAACAACGGGAATCCTTACAATATTCCTCACATAAAAAAAGAAACAACGGGATAACATAGATCTTCTACAATACAAAGAGATAAGAAAATAAAACTTAAAGTCTTCAATCTCTTGTAGAACAATCAAGCCTTGAAAATAAAGTTTCTAGCATTTCCAGTACAAGTAAAGTGTGAGATTAATCAAGTGAGAATGAAAACAAGCATTTGCATTTAAAATTTAGGCACAACATTATGAAATGTATGTGTATGCAATGCTCCCCCTCAACGGGTTACTCCCCCTCAATGTATGTTCTCCCCAAAGTGCACAATAGCTTCTATATTTTGCAACTCCCCTTACCATATCCTACTCCCCCTTTTTGTCATGATATAGGCAAAGGAGTAGTCCCCAACCGGGTCACTCATAGCAACGAGAGATAGAAGCATGCAAGTTATTTGCATATACATATAAGTCACTTTATGCATCTCAATTAATTGGAGAGAAACAAGGAGATTTATTTGTAGAAAATGTGTGAATCCTACATGCTTTGCATACAAGACATATCGCATTCAAGTCCAAAATACAATGGTATTTGGCAAAGCAAATGACAAAGGTTTCTAATAAGAATTCAAACCAATTTCACCAATGTCATGGGAAAAGCAAGGATATAGATATTATTGATTTCAAATTTTTAGAGTAACTATATCCAACTTTATAAGCGAAACATGGCATGAGCGACTTTGCACCCTATTTGATTTTTCCGGATAAGATATCCATACGATAGTAACCATGTTCAACTAATAAAGAAAGAGAGACATTTGGAATATAAATTCCTTTGAACGGATACAAGATCCTTTATTCATTTTGAGTCTCATAAGCTTTCACACAAGTTTTGCATTTTAAGAATATGCAATCATCAATTCATGCTTTTCATGAGAGCATGTTGTATGAATTTCATGCTTTTTCATTTGACATTAGCATGTTATAAAAGAATCATCATGTCATGGAGATAACTATAGGTCATTCACATCATACTTCCTATGTAAATCTCCTAGTCCAAAAATGCATGTTTGAACATAAATATGACATGGATTGTAGACAAGCAAGGTTCACACTTATAGAATTGAAAACATATATACATATGTACAACCAAGCTTACTCAAGCAATCAAAAGAAGAGGCATAAGTTATTTCAAATTTTTTGCAAGTTACAAGAATGCAAAAAAAGCTCTCTTTGCTTGAGTTCCCCATATGGGGTCAATCATAGAACACATCACTCCACAAGACATATCCCAATAGATCTACTAAGAGTTTTAAATCGAGTAGCATCTAAGGGTTTAGTAAATAGGTCCGCAAGTTGATCATTAGTACCTACATGTTCAAGTACAATGCATTTATTTTCAACAAGCTCTCTAATGAAGTGATGGCGGATGTCAATATGCTTAGTTCTAGAATGTTGCACCGGATTCTTGGAAATATTAATAGCACTCATGTTATCACAAAAGAGAGTGAGAGTACCTTGGTTGAATCCGTAGTCTACTAGCATTTGCTTCATCCATAGGAGTTGTGTGCATCCACTCCCCGCGGCTATGTACTCGGCCTCGGCCATGGACAAGGAAATCGAGTTTTGCTTCTTGCAAAACCAAGACACAAAGTTGTTGCCTAGAAAGAAGGAACCGCCCGATGTGCTCTTCCTATTATCACAATTTCCTGCCCAATCAGCATCACTAAAGCCTACAAGACTAGCATTAGTGTCAAAAGAGTACCAAATCCCATAGTTGGATGTCCCATTCACATAGCGAATGATTCTCTTTACGGAAGAGAGATGGGACTCCTTAGGATCCGCTTGGTACCTAGCACACACACCCACACTAAAAGATATATCGGGCCTACTTGTGGTCAAATAAAGCAAGCTACCTATCATGCCCCGATATAGAGTTTGTTCCACACTTTTACCACTAGCATCCTTGCTTAGCTTCAAAGTGGTACTCATGGGTGTATCACAATGTTTGGCTTTCTCTAAACCAAACTTCTTCACTAGGTTCTTTGCATATTTGGCTTGGGTTATGAAAATCCCATCATTCATTTGCCTAATTTGCAAACCTAGGAAGTAACTAAGCTCACCAACAAGACTCATCTCAAATTCATGATACATGACATCAACAAATTGTTGGACCTTGGTGTTGTTGGTGGAGCCAAACACTATGTCATCAACATATATTTGAGCTATGAAAAGCTCATCATTGTCTCTCTTGATGAATAGAGTCTTGTCAACACTACCTCTTGTGTAGTTATTGTCAACAAGAAATTGAGTGAGGCGCTCATACCAAGCCCTCGGTGCTTGTTTCAACCCATATAGTGCCTTCTTGAGGCGATAGACATGGTTGGGGTGGTGTGCATCCACAAACCCCTTGGGTTGTTCAACAAACACTTCCTCTTGCAAGAAGCTATTGAGGAAGGCACTCTTGACGTCCATTTGGTGCAATTTGAACTTGTGCACACAAGAGATGGACAAGAGAAGCCTAATGGACTCTAAGCGGGCAACGGGAGCAAAAGTCTCCTCAAAGTCGATACCCTCAATTTGAGAGTACCCTTGTGCTACAAGTCTAGCCTTGTTCCGCACTATGGTTCCATCCTCATCGGATTTGTTCCTAAATATCCATTTTGTGCCTATGACATTAGTGGTCTTAGGCCTAGGAACTAGAGTCCAAACTTCATTCCTTTCGAATTGGTTTAGCTCTTCTTGCATGGCAAGAACCCAAAATTCATCATTCAAGGCTTCATCAACCTTTTTGGGTTCTATTTGAGAGGTGTAGCATGTAAAGCTAATTAGATTAGCTATTTGACGCCTAGTCCTAACACCCTCATTAACATCTCCAATAACATCCTCTTTGTTATGGAGTCTTCTAACCCATGGAGCGAGTTCATTAGAGTCCAAGTTAGGAACTCTAGTAATAGGTTGTGTGAC
Organism: Acer saccharum; assembly: GCA_030490815.1. Lineage (NCBI taxonomy): Eukaryota > Viridiplantae > Streptophyta > Magnoliopsida > Sapindales > Sapindaceae > Acer > Acer saccharum. Next base: position 32,311,651 of record CM059873.1, read on the forward strand.
TTCATTAGATGTCCCAACATTGGGATGTTAGGATTATGCTCAATAGCAAGAGTGTAATGTTGTAATTAACAATCTTTTTCATATTAATAAAGTGATTTCTGGTTTAACAAATCGTATAGCATTTATAGTTTAATATTATAATTGTCAAAGTAAATAATCATAAGGTCTAAAGACTATAGGAAAAGAAGAATTGTTCGTACATCTGGATATGTATGTGGTAGACACAATTCTTTAGTTAGTCTTGAATAATGTTCACAACTTAAGTTAAAGGTTGGGCACCTTTATCTTGTTAAAGTTGTAGAATTCTTTTGCTAGCATTTGAGTGGGATCAAATGAGATATGATGAGTCTAAAATCATCGGAGTGTCTTCGAGCAAAAGGATCTAGTGCACTGGGTGCATTGAATTGGATCACAATGAAAAGCTTTATCTAGAATCGTCAGTAGATAATAGTCTTTTCATTATCAGGGCAATCGGAGAGTCTATCTTAATCCTGAGATAAATGATGGACTTATGGTTGCAAGTGATATCATTTGAGTTATCAATGAGTACGATTATATCGCATAGTCTATCCTCGATAGTTTGGTGATATTCATTTGTTAATCGATAGAGGACTTCATTTATAGATATGGACATCGTGGCTCCATTTAATAAAATGAGAGTATAATATTATCATATGGATGTTTTGAGGTAATTGGATATTAAATCTCAACGTTGAGTTTTCGATAGTGTCTATTGAAAACATGGCTTCTGGACAAGTCAAAATATCCAAGTTCAAAACGTGGTCATATGAGTAAATATGGTAACTTGGAGAGTTATAGGCGGTCTATGAACTCTTGGCGATTACTGATATTAATCACGAGGATACACTATCTCCAATATGATTGTCTAGGGTATGAATGAGGAGCATCTTCCTTTTCTATCTTTATTTAAGAGTTCAGTTTTAGCTCTTTAGTGGAATGAGTTAAAATTAATGGATCGGACCTAAGTGAATCATTTGTTGATTGTGATTAGGTTATGTCTATTGAAGCTTAAATTTAGATGGCCCGCCAAGATCCCTAATCCACACGGACTTGCATGGATCACTTGATATATTCTACCGGACCAATTTAAGGGTCCATCTAGAATTGCAGTTTAATATATTAAGAATATAATTTGCACATTTAAGTAATGGGCTGCTCAATTATATTAATATATTAATAAAAGACATGTGGGCTTGTTTCTTTTAGTAAGAATGGGTCTGGTTCACATGTGGGCTTTTTATTTAAAGTCCAATGGATTAAATGAAATAAGAAAATAATATTAGGCCCAATCTTATACAAGTGGGGCGGCAAGGTTAATGTTTTTAACCTAAAATATTATTTTGTTTCATTTGTTTTAATTAAATAAGAATTAATTAATTTATTGATTAATTGTTTAATTAAAGAAACAAATCTTTCCTAAAAGTAAAAGACTTGTTTGATAAGGAAATAAATAAATTAGTTTTATTTATTTAATCAAATAAGGAGTCTTTTTATTTAGTCAAAATAAAAGAATAAAAATTAATGAGTTGGATTAGGGTTTGAAGTCTTAAAAGACATGTGTATTTGGGTGCAACATAACTCCTCTTTTGTAGACGAAAATTGCGGCAACCCTAGTAGTATCACATGAAGAATTCGGCCACCCTAAAGGAAAGAAGGAAGAAAATTTGGCCACCTATATAAGTGCTCTTATAAATTTCGGCCAACACAATGCTTGGTGTTTGAGATTTTATTTTTCTTCTTCTTCTTAATTCATAGAGAGTTTTTATTCTAAAAAGACAAAAAGGAGTGTTAGATTATTCTTTGATAGTATACTATTGCTTAATCATCAATAAGCTTGTGTATACGATATCGATCTAGGTTCACGCGAGTTTCGATCATTAGATTGAGAACTCAAAAGTGACCGAAATAATTTTAGACATTCTTTTGATTGTTTTGTGACTAACAAAGAAAAGAAAAGTTTTGTTTGGTCCATTCACAGGTTTGCAATTCAAAGAAAAGGGAGACCACGCTCCTAGGTGATCCACGTTCGTGCTCGGATTGAAGGTCTTGCGGATTACCATCGACGTAAGTCAATCGGATCACGCGACAAAAGGTAATCTACTTGTTAATGTATATGCATGTTTATTGATTAAAAGGGTTTAAGGTTCATAAAGGAAAAATTTTTAAAAGTCACTAAATCTAACTTTAGTATCGCTTCCGCTGCGTGTACCACTCTTGTTTAATTTTTCCCTACATGGGAGTCACCACAACCCTCTCCAAAGGAGAGTCATCCTCTAAAATTTCCTCCTCCTCATGGTCATTGGACTTGAGCCTTGTATCATCAATGATAACATTCGATGATTCCATGACGGTTCGAGTCTTCAAGTTGAAAACTCTATAGGCTTTACTATTCAAGGCATAGCCAATAAAGATACCCTCATCACTCTTAGCATCAAACTTGCCAAGTTGATCAAGGTCATTTAAAATGTAGCATTTGCTCCCAAAAGTGTGGAAGTAGCTAACATTTGGCCTCTTGCCTTTCTATAACTCATAGGAGGTGTTTCTAGATCCGGGCCTTAGGAATACTCTATTCCCTATATAGCAAGCCGTATTGACGGCTTCGGCCTATAGGTTCCTAGGGACATTGTTGCTAAGCATCATCACCATCACTCGGGCCATCTCTTGGAGGACCCTATTCTTCCTCTCAACAACTCTATTTTGTTGAGGTGTCCTAGGAGCCGAAAACTCATGGGAGATGCCTAAGCTATCACAATAGCTTTCAAAAGAGGCATTCTCAAACTCCCTCCCATGGTCACTTCTAATCCGTTTAATGCTTCTAATGTTAGAATTCATTTCATTTTGTAATTTAGTACAAAGCATTTTAAACTTATCAAAAGTTTTGGATTTTTCTCTAAGAAAATATGTCCATGTAAATCTAGAGAAATCATCAACACAAACAAAATGTATCTCTTTCCACCTAAACTCTCGGTTTGCATAGGACCCATGAGATCCATGTGGAGAAGCTCTAGGGGCTCCTTGGTGGAGAGATACTTGCCCTTTTTGTGCATGCTTTTGGTTTGTTTTCCTTGTTGGCAAGGTCCACAAATCTCATTGGCTTTCTTCCCAAGCTTAGGGAGGCCACGAACACATTCGAACTTTCCAAGGGTTCTTAAATCCCTAAAGTTCATGTGGCCAAGTCTTTCATGCCACAACTCAACTTGCTCATCCATGGACACATTGTTTGAGACTATTCTAGCTTCAAGACAATAACAATTGTCACTAGATCTCATACCTTTCAACAAGGTTTGTCCATCGGGCTTTAGGATTGAGCAATCATTTTTACTAAACAAGACGGAATATCCTTCATCACTTAGATGTGAAATGCTTATTAAATTAGCTTTCAAGCCATCAACAAATAAAGCATCGGATAAGGAGGGTAAACCGGGAACGGAAATGGATCTTGTCCCTACAACCTTCTTTTTGGATCCATCACCAAAAGTGACATATCCACCTTCCTCCATAACAAGAGTCTCGAAGAAACTCTTGTTTCCCGTCATGTGCCTAGAGCACCCACTATCCAAATACCAAAAATTAGAAGAATTTGCCTTCAAGGCTATTTGTGCAACATGGCAAACATTTTCATTCTTTCTAATCCACTTAGCAACAATTTTAGCTTTCTTAGTGGTCTTTGGTACATGTGCTCTACTATTCCTAGGATCATGCAAATCAATATTATCATTCCTAGGAACATGCATCATGGCTCTTTTCTTTTTCTTCTCTATCATGCTTCTAGTTTTGCACATTTTTATATAGCGAAAGCAATGTGGTTTAATATGACCATCAAATCCACAAAAGTGACAAATAGGAGTAAAATAAGGAATCATACCTTGTCCTTGTCTTTGTGGACGAAAGGGTTCAATGCGTCTTCGTTGTTGAACCGGTCTAGGTTGCTTCCAAGCTTGAGGTTGCATGATAGGCCTCTTTCCTTTGTGAGCCATTTAAGGAGGAATGTTGGCTTGAGGGACCCTAGGGGGTTGAGCTTGAGGTTGCCTTCTTGGCCCCATCTTCACTTGTGCATTTGAGCATTGTCCTACTTCTAATTTCTTCCTAGGAATTCGCACAAATGAAGTTTCTTCTTTCCTCAAACTCTTGACAAACACGGTCTTGTTAGAGGTTGAGATCTTCTTGCCATCTTCATACCCAAGACCCCTCTTCTCACATGGACTCTTTCCAACACCAAGCATATGGTCAAGCTTCTTGGTGCTAGAATCCATCCTAGTCATAGATTCTCTAACTTCTTCAAGCTCCCTCTTTAGGCTATCTTCATTCCTCCTAGATAAGACTAACTCCTCTTTTAGCTTATCTTCAATCTTCTTGAATTTTTCCACTTGTTCACTTAAGTGGTCATTATGAGATGCAAGCTCAAGATTTTCTTCTCTCAACATCTTGATCTTTCTTGTGCTCTTGATTGCTAAATCATTAAATTCGGCATGATATTTAGCAAGCACCTTTTTCTCCACAAATCCATTCATGGAGTTAGAAGAGGAATCACTTTCTACATCACTTAAGTCATTTTCCTCTTGACTCATTTCCTCTCTCTCACTACCACTTTTGCTCTTATGGGAGGAGGCAAAAGCAAAGAGATTAGCCATGAGCTCTTAATCATCCGAAGACTCATCTCCCTCAATAGAGTCATCACTACTTCCACTCCAAGTGGCGGCCATCACTTTTCCCTTTTTCCTCTCATTGTGATTTGCACATTCGGGGGCAAAGTGACCTATGCCACCACACTCGAAACAACGGACCCCTTTCCTTTCGGTCCTTTCTTGCCTAGGTTCAAATTTCTTGAAGGAGCCCTTTTTCTTCAAATCTTGACCTTTTGACCTAAAGCTCTTTCTTCTAAACTTCATAACCTTGTTGAACCTTTTTACAAACAAGGCAAGGTCTTCATCCGAGTCAACCTTCTTTTCCTCCTTTTCATCCTTGGAGGTTTTTAAAGCAATTCCTTTTTGCTTTGTAGTGGGTGTGGAGATAGGCCCCTTCCTAGACTCATAAGCTAGAAGTCTCCCAATCACCTCACTCGGCTTCATATCCTTATATTCACTATTTTCTTCTAAAGCCGTCACCTTCGATTCAAACCTATCGGGTAGAGATCTCATAATCTTTTGCTTGATTCTCCTATCCGAATATGGATCACCAAGTTGATGGCTTTGGTTGACTATATCCATCAACTTGATCTCGAAGTCGTTGAAGCACTCATTCTCCTCCATCTTAAGCATCTCGAATTGAGTTTGGAGGACTTGAAGCTTAGAGTCCTTCACCACTTCGGTTCCCTCATGTGCAATCTCTAGGATGTCCCATGCTTCCTTAGCTATCCTAGCATTTTGAATCAACTTGTATTGATTTTCGTCCATAGCAAACAAGATGGCATGCATCGCCTTCCTATTCCACTTTGAAGCATCAAACTCTTGCGCGTTCCATTGCGCCTTAGGCTTCAAAACATCTTCTCCTCCACCCGCGGGAGTCATCATAGGGAGATCATATCCGTCTTCCACCGCCATCCATGCACGGTTGTGAATTTGGCATATGTAGGATTTCATCTTCCCTTTCCATTGGGAATAGTTCAATCCGGTAAGAAGTGGAGGCCTTGTGCTAGAGGCACCTTCGTTGCCACCACCATTTCCACCGTTTCCACTCATAGTGTTTATGAATGAATGAAATGAATGCAAATGTATGAATTGTAAGGATTCCCGTTGTTTTTAATTGGCTTATTTTGTGATCAAACCATAAGTGGGGATTCTTTGTAAGGGTAGTTTAGATGTTGTTGTTATTGCATTAGGCCCTTTGAAGACCTCATTTTTGACAAGCACCAAAGGTAATACTCTAAGTGCTTACTTGTCTTGAAGAGATAGTTGCACACACTCACAACTCATGCATATGTTTAATCTTTGTATGTTGTGTTTCTTTTTGTTGTGCATCAATGCTTATTTACATCTCTTCTTGCTTGTTTTTATGATTGCATCTTGTGTTTATAACTTCATTGCATTTAGGCTTTTAGGATGCATCTTAGTTTAACTTTGTACCCCTTGCATGATTGCTTGTGGGGTACAAAATTGTGGGCTGTGCGCTGGTCCACCAACGCCGATCGTCCAACGCCGCTCACCAGCGTAAAACGCCCAGTGGCATGCCGCTGGTCGTGCGCTGGTGTGGACCAGCGCAAGGCCACCAGCGCCAATCGCCCAGTATGGCATCGCTGGACTGGCGCTGGTGTCAGCGCCTGACGTCCAACGCTCAAGCAAAAATGTGCTTGTGCACTGGTCCTGCGCCTGTCGTCCAGCGCAGGTCCACCAGCGCACAGAGCAATTTTCTGGTGCGTTTTCAAAACGACCTCACTTCACTTATGGCCTCTATATATATGCTAACTTGATTTTAGGTCACTTACAAGAGTTCTTATTCATGCTTCATACTTAGGATATTTTTCAAGAGAAGAAAAATACACAAAGAACTCATTTTAATCACTCAAACACATTTCCATGATCATCAATCATCATCTAGCATCATCTTAGATCATCTAGATGTCATCTAGCATGGATTCTTCATCATACTTTGCTTGGTAAGCTTTTCACTAATATCTTACATATTTTGTGTTTCTCTTATCTGGCAATCTCAATTTAATTACTTGTATGTGATTTTATATTTGTTGAATACAAGATTGAGATTAGTATGATGTATGTTTGAGAAGTTGTATTGTGCTAGCATATTAGGTTTTTGTGCTTAATATTGATTAGCTTAACTAATTGACATGTCATTTAGTTTTGATATCTATGATTGTTCTTAATTGCATACTAATCATCTTAGATAAGCATATAGGGTTTCCCTTGCTCTATGTTGCATTTTGAATATTCACATATATTCACTTAGGGTTGTATTCTCTTCTAGAGAAGGTAAGTCTTGTGTGTAGCAATCGGGATTAGGTTGCTTAGATCGCAAGCAAATTGGACTAGGTTCACTCATACCGGGATTAGGTAGGTGTGTGATTACTTCCAGGATTAGGTTGTAATCGGTTGCACATTTAGTGGATTCGAGGTTCGAGTGTGGCTTACTTACATAGCCCGTGGTTTTTCCTGTGAGGGTTTCCACGTAAAAATCAAGTGTTGATTTAATTTCTGCACCATATTACACTTGCTTGTTTATATTATCTTGAGGGTAAATTCGTAATTTTGACTAACACGAAAAATTGGGTAAAAAGCGTAAAATCTATTCACCCCCCTCTAGATAGCTTTATACACACCGTGCTATATTTAGTTTCAATTGGTATCAGAGCGGGTTCCTAGACATACATAGGTGATCCTTGCTTATTTTGGTATGTTTTGCATTTTGTGTGATTTTTGATTATTCATACATTTGCATTCATTTCATTCATTCATAAACACTATTAGTGGAAACGGTGGAAATGGTGGTGGCCACGAAGGAGCTTCTAGCACAAGGCCTCCACTTCTTACCGGATTGAACTATTCCCAATGGAAAGGGAAGATGGAATCCTACATATGCCAAATTCATGACCGTGCATGGGTGGCGGTGGAAGACGGATATGATCTCCCTATGATGACTCCCGCGGGTGGAGGACAAGATGTGTTGAAGCCTAAGGCGCAATGGAATGCGCAAGAGTTTGAGGCTTCAAAGTGGAATAGGAAGGCGATGCATGCCATCATGTGTGCAATGGATAAGAATCAGTACAAGCTTATTCAGAATACTCAGATTGCCAAAGTGGCATGGGACATCCTTCAAGTTGCACATGAGGGAACCGAGGTGGTGAAGGAGTCCAAGCTTCAAGTCCTCCAAACTCAATTTGAGTTACTTAGGATGGGAGAGGATGAATGCTTCAATGACTTCGAAATCAAATTGATGGACATAGTAAATCAAAGCCATCAACTCGGAGACCCATATTCGGATAGGAGAGTCAAGCAAAAAATTATGAGATCTCTCCCCGATAGGTTTGAATCAAAGGTGACGGCCATAGAAGAAAATAGTGGCTACATGGATATGAAGCCAAGTGAGGTAATTGGGCGTCTCCTTGCATATGAGTCTAGGAAGGCTCCTAGCACCACTACTCCTCCTAAGAAGTCTAAAGGAATAGCTTTGAAAGCATCTAAGGATGCAAAGGAGGCAAAGCATGAATCGGATGAAGACCTTGCCTTATTTGTGAAAAGGTTTAACAAGGTTATGGGGTTCAAGAAGAAGAAGGGATTTGGGTCAAGAGGACAAGATTTGAAGAAAAAAGGTTCCTTCAAGAAGTTTGAGCCTAGACAAGAGAGGACCGAAAGGAAAGGGGTCCGATGCTTTGAATGTGGTGGGATTGGTCACTTTGCCCCCGAATGTGCTAATCACAATGAGAGGAAGAAGGGTAAAGTGATGGTCGCCACTTGGAGTGGGAGTAGTGATGACTCCAATGAGGAAGATGAGTCTTCAAGTGAAGAAGAGCTCATGGCTAACTTCCTAGCTTTTGCCTCTTCTCACAAGAGCAAAAGTGCTAGTGAAAAAGAGGAGATGAGTCAAGAGGAAATTGACTCTAGTGAAGAAGAAAGTGACTCCTCTTCTAGTTCCAAAAAGAAGTTTGTGGAGCAAAAGGTGCTTGCTAATACCATGCCGAGTTCAATGATTTAGCACTTAAAAACACAAGAAAGATTGAGAGGTTGAGAGAAGAAAACCTTGAACTTTCGGCTCACAATGACCACTTAAGTGAACAAGTGGAAAGATTGAAGAGGAGAGAGGATAAGTTAATTGAGGAGTTAGACTTATCCAAGAGAAGTGAAGAAGGCTTGAAGAGGGAACTTGTTGAAGTTAAAGGGTCCTTGGCTAGGATAGATTCTAGCACCAAGAAGCTTGATCATTTACTTGGTGTTGGAAAGAGTCCAAGTGACAAGAGAGGTCTTGGGTATGAAGATGGCCAGAAAGTCTCAACCTCTAACAAGACAGTGTTTGTCAAGAGCTTGAAGAACGAAGAAACTTCATTTGTGCAACCTCCTAAGAAGAAGTTAGAAGTAGGACAATGTTCTAATGCACAAGTGAAAATGGGACCAAGAAGGAAATCTCAAGCTCAACCCCCTAGGGTCCCTCAAGCCAACACTCCTCCCAAATTGGCTCACAAAGGAAAGAGACCAATCATGCAACCTCAAGCTTGGAAGCAACCTAGACCGGTTCAACAACAAGGATGGATTGAACCCACTTAACCACAAAGACATGGAAGAGCTCCCATGCGTGCACAAAGACGAGGTATGATTCCTTTTTTCATCCCTATTTGTCACTTTTGTGGTTGTGATGGTCATATTAGACCAAATTGCTTTCAATATATTAAAATGTGTAGAAAACAAAGCATGATTGAAAAGAGAAAGAATAGAGCCAAGATGCATGTTTCTAGGAATAAAAATATTGATTTGCATGATCCTAGAAATAGTAGAGCACATGTACCAAAGACCACTAAGAAAGCTAAAATTGTTGCTAAGTGGATTAGAGAGAATGAAAATGTTTGCCATGTTGCACAAATAGCCTTGAAGGCAAATTCTTCTAATTTTTGGTATTTGGATAGTGGGTGCTCTAGGCACATGACGGGAAACAAGAGTTTCTTTGAGACTCTTGTTATGGAGGAAGGTGGAAATGTCACTTTTGGTGATGGATCCAAAAGAAATGTTGTAGGGAAAGGAACCATTTCCGTTCCCGGATTACCCTCATTATCCAATGCTTTATACGTTGATGGCTTGAAAGCCAATTTAATAAGCATTTCACATCTAAGTGATGAAGGATATTCCGTCTTGTTTTCCAAAGATTATTGCTCTATCCTTAAACCCGATGGACAAACCTTGTTGAAGGGCATGAGATCTAGCGACAATTGTTATTGTCTTGAAGCTAGTATTGTATCTAATCATGTGTCCATGGATGAGCAAATTGAGTTGTGGCATGAAAGACTTGGCCACATGAACTTTAGGGATCTACGGACCCTTGGAAAGTTCAATTGTGTGCGTGGCCTCCCTAAGCTTGGGAAGAAAGCCAATGGTATTTGTGGACCTTGTCAACAAGGAAAGCAAACTAAAAGCATGCACAAAAAGGGTAAGTATCTCACCACCAAGGAGCCTCTTGAGCTTCTCCACATGGACCTCATGGGTCCCATGCAAACCGAAAGTTTGGGTGGAAAGAGATACATTTTTGTTTGTGTTGATGATTTCTCTAGGTTCACATGGACATATTTTCTTAGAGAAAAATCCGAAACTTTTGATAAGTTTAAAATGCTTTGTAATAAAATACAAAATGAAATGAACTCAAATATTAAAAGCATAAAACGGATTAGAAGTGACCATGGGAGGGAATTTGAGAATGCCACTTTTGAAACCTATTGTAATGGTTTAGGCATCTCCCATGAGTTTTCTGCTCCTAGGACACCTCAACAAAATGGAGTTCTTGAGAGGAAAAATAGGGTCCTTCAAGAGATAGCCCGTGTGATGTTGCTTAGCAACAATGTCCCTAGGAACCTATGGGCCGAAGCCATCAATACGGCTTGCTATATAGGAAATAGAGTATTCCTAAGGCCCGGTACTAGAAACACCTCCTATGAACTATGGAAAGGCAAGAGGCCAAATGTTAGCTACTTCCACACTTTTGGAAGCAAATGCTACATTTTAAATGACCGTGATCAACTTGGCAAATTCGATGCTAAGAGTGATGAGGGTATTTTTATTGGCTATGCCTTAAATAGTAGAGCCTATAGAGTTTTCAATTTAAAAACTCTAAGTGTTATGGAATCATCTAATGTCGTATTTGATGATACTAGGCTCAAGTAAAATGATCATGAGGAGGAGGTTATTTTTAGTGATGGTTCTCCTTTGGAGGAGTTTGTGGTGTCTCCTAATGTTGGGACATCTAATGTCAACAATGATGACACACAACCTATTGATAGAGTTCCTCTCTTGGACTATAAAGAACCCGCTCCATGGGTTAGGAAACTCTATGATAAAGAAGATATCATTGGAGAGGTAAATGAGGGTGTTAGGACTAGACGTCAACTTGCTAATCTTATTAGCTATACATGCTACACCTCTCAAATTGAACCCAAAAAGGTTGAAGAAGCCTTAAATGATGAGTTTTGGGTTCTTGCCATGCAAGAAGAGCTAAACCAATTCAAAAGGAATGAGGTTTGGACTCTAGTTCCTAGGCCTAAGACCACTAATGTCATAGGCACCAAATGGATATTTAGGAACAAATCCGATGAGGATGGCAACATAGTGAGGAACAAGGCTAGACTTGTAGCACAAGGGTACTCTCAAATTGAGGGTATCGACTATGAGGAGACTTTTGCTCCCGTTGCCTGCTTAGAGTCCATTAGGCTTCTCTTGTCCATCTCTTGTGTGCACAAGTTCAAATTGCACCAAATGGACGTCAAGAGTGCCTTCCTCAATGGCTTCTTGCAAGAGGAAGTGTTTGTTGAACAACCTAAGGGGTTTGTGGATGCACACCACCCCAATCATGTTTATCGCCTCAAGAAGGCACTTTATGGGTTGAAACAAGCACCGAGGGCTTGGTATGAGCGCCTCACTCAATTTCTTGTTGACAACAACTACATAAGAGGTAGTGTTGACAAGACGCTATTCATCAAGAGACACAATGATGAGCTTTTCATAGCTCAAATATATGTTGATGATATAGTTTTTGGCTCCACCAACAACACCAAAGTCCAACAATTTGTTGATGTCATGTCTCATGAATTTGAGATGAGTCTTATTGGTGAGCTTAGTTACTTCCTAGGTTTGCAAATTAGGCAACTAAATGATGGGATTTTCATATCCCAAGCCAAATATGCCAAAAACCTAGTGAAGAAGTTTGGTCTTGAAAAAGCCAAACATTGTGATACTCCTATGAGCACCACTTTGAAGCTAAGCAAGGATGCTAGCGGTAAAAGTGTGGACCAAACCTTATATCGTGGCATGATAGGGAGCTTGCTCTATTTGACCGCAAGTAGGCCCGATATATCATTTAGTGTAGGAGTTTGTGCTAGGTACCAATCCGATCCCAAGGAGTCTCATCTCTCTTCAGTTAAGAGAGTCATTCGCTTTGTGAATGGGACTTCTAATTATGGGATTTGGTACTCATTTGACACTAATCCTAGTCTTGTAGGATATAGTGATGCGGATTGGGCAGGAAATTGTGATGATAGGAAGACCACATCGGGCGGTTGCTTCTTTCTAGGCAACAACTTGGTGTCTTGGTTTTGCAAGAAGCAAAACTCAATTTCCTTGTCCATGGCCAAGGCCGAGTACATAGCCGCGGGGAGTGGATGCACTCAACTTATATGGATGAAGCAAATGCTAGTAGACTACGGATTCAACCAAGGTACTCTCACTCTCTTTTGTGATAACATGAGTGCTATTAATATTTCCAAGAATCCGGTTCAACATTCTAGAACTAAGCATATTGACATCCGCCATCACTTCATTAGAGAGCTTGTTGAAAATAAATGCATAGTACTTGAACATGTAGGTACTAATGATCAACTTGCGGACCTATTTACTAAACCCTTAGATGCTACTCGATTAAAAACTCTTAGTAGATCTATTGGGATATGTCTTGTGGAGTGATGTTCTATGATTGACCCCATATGGGGAACTCAAGCAAAGAGAGCTATTTTGCATTCTTGTAACTTGCAAAAAATTTGAAATAACTTATGCCTCTTCTTTTGATTGCTTGAGTAAGCTTGGTTGTACATATGTATATATGTTTTCTATTATATAAGTGTGAACCTTGCTTGTTTACAATCCATGTCATATTTATGTTCAAACATGCATTTTTGGACTAGGAGATTTACATAGGAAGTATGATGTGAATGACCTATAGTTATCTCCATGACATGATGTTTCTTAAATAACATGCTAATGCTAAATGAAAAAGTATGAAATTCATACAACATGCTCACATGAAAAGCATGAATTAATGATTGCATATTCTTAAAAATGCAAAACTTGTGTGAAAGCTTATGAGACTCAAAATGAATAAAGGATCTTGTATCCGTTCAAAGGAATTTACATTCCAAATGTCTCTCCTTCTTTATTAGTTGAACATGGTTACTATCATACGGATATCTTATCCGGAAAAATCAAATAGGGTGCAAAGTCGCTCATGCCATGTTTCGCTTATAAAGTTGGATACAGTTACTCCTAAATTGAAATCAATAATCTCTATATCCTTGCTTTTCCCATGACATTGGTGAAATTGGTTTGAATTCTTATTAGAAACCTTTGTCATTTGCTTTGCCAAATACCATTGTATTTTGGACTTGAATGCTATATGTCTTGTATGCAAAGTATGTTGGATTCACACATTTTCTCAAATAAATCTCCTTGTTTCTCTCAAATTAATTGAAGTGCATAACGTGACTTATATGTATATGTAAATCTTGCATGCTTCTATCTCTCGTTGCTATGAGTGACCCGGTTGGGGACTACTCCTTTGCCTATATCATGACAAAAAGGGGGAGTAGGATATGGTAAGGGGAGTTGTAAAATATAGAAGCTATTGTGCATTTTGGGGAGAACATACATTGAGGGGGAGTAACCCTTTGAGGGGGAGCATTGCATTTATCATTCATTGCATACATTTGGTAATGTTGTGCCTAAATTCTAAAAATGCAAATGCTTGGTATTGTTCTCACATGATTAATCTCACACTTTTCTTAGTATTGGAATTGTTAGAAACTCTTTTCAGGGATTGACTATTCTACAAGAGGATTGAAGACTTCAAGTTGCATTCTCTTATCTCTTTGTAATGTAGAATATCATTGTAATCCCGTAGTTTCTATTTTTTTTGTGAGGAATCAATGTGAGTGATGGTTTTGTCACGAAATAGCCAAAGGGGGAGATTGTAAGGATTCCCGTTGTTTTTAATTGGCTTATTTCGTGATCAAACCATAAGTGGGGATTCTTTGTAAGGGTAGTTTAGATGTTGTTGTTATTGCATTAGGCCCTTTGAAGACCTCATTTTTGACAAGCACCAAAGGTAATACTCTAAGTGCTTACTTGTCTTGAAGAGATAGTTGCACACACTCACAACTCATGCATATGTTTAATCTTTGTATGTTGTGTTTCTTTTTGTTGTGCATCAATGCTTATTTACATCTCTTCTTGCTTGTTTTTATGATTGCATCTTGTGTTTATAACTTCATAGCATTTAGGCTTTTAGGATGCATCTTAGTTTAACTTTGTACCCCTTGCATGATTGCTTGTGAGGTACAAAATTGTGGGCTGTGCGCTGGTCCACCAGCGTCGATCGTCCAGCGCCGCTCACCGGCGTAAAACGCCCTAGTGGCGTGCCGCTGGTCGTGCGCTGGTGTGGACCAGCGCAAGGCCACCAGCGCCAATCGCCCAGTATGGCGTCGCTGGACTGGCGTTGGTGTCAGCGCCTGACGTCCAGCGCTCAAGCAAAAATGTGCTTGTGCGCTGGTCCTGCGCTGGACGGTCCTGCGCCTGTCGTCCAGCGCAGGTCCACCAGCGCACAGAGCAATTTTCTGGCGCGTTTTCAAAATGACCTCACTTCACTTATGGCCTCTATATATATGCTAACTTGATTTTAGGTCACTTACAAGAGTTCTTATTCATGCTTCATACTTAGGATATTTTTCAAGAGAAGAAAAATACACAAAGAACTCATTTTTAATCACTCAAACACATTTCCATGATCATCAATCATCATCTAGCATCATCTTAGATCATCTAGATGTCATCTAGCATGGATTCTTCATCATACTTTGCTTGGTAAGCTTTTCACTAATATCTTACATATTTTGTGTTTCTCTTATCTGGCAATCTCAATTTAATTACTTGTATGTGATTTTATATTTGTTGAATACAAGATTGAGATTAGTATGATGTATGTTTGAGAAGTTGTATTGTGCTAGCATATTAGGTTTTTGTGCTTAATATTGATTAGCTTAACTAATTGACATGTCATTTAGTTTTGATATCTATGATTGTTCTTAATTGCATACTAATCATCTTAGATAAGCATATAGGGTTTCCCTTGCTCTATGTTGCATTTTGAATATTCACATATATTCACTTAGGGTTGTATTCTCTTCTAGAGAAGGTAAGTCTTGTGTGTAGCAATCGGGATTAGGTTGCTTAGATCGCAAGCAAATTGGACTAGGTTCACTCATACCGGGATTAGGTAGGTGTGTGATTACTTCCGGGATTAGGTTGTAATCGGTCGCACATTTAGTGGATTCGAGGTTCGAGTGTGGCTTACTTACATAGCCCGTGGTTTTTCCTGTGAGGGTTTCCACGTAAAAATCAAGTGTTGATTTAATTTCTACACCATATTACACTTGCTTGTTTATATTATCTTGAGGGTAAATTCGTAATTTTGACTAACACGAAAAATTGGGTAAAAAGCGTAAAATCTATTCACCCCCCCCCCCCCCCCCCCCCCCCCCCCCCTTCTAGATAGCTTTATACACGCCGTGCTATATTTAGTTTCATGAATGATCAAAAATCACACAAAATGTAAAACACACCAAAATAAGCAAGGATCACCTATGTATGTCTAGGAACCCGCTCTGATACCAATTGAAACTAATTATTGCACGGTGTGTATAAAACTATCTAGAGGGGGGGGTGAATAGATTTTACGCTTTTTACCCAATTTTTCGTGTTAGTCAAAATTACGAAAATGCCCTCAAGATAATATAAACAAGCAAGTGTAATATGGTGCGGAAATTAAAACAACACTTGATTTTTACGTGGAAACCCTTACGGGAAAAACCACGGGCTATGTAGTAAGCCACACTCGAACCTCGAATCCACTAAATGTGCAAACGATTACAACCTAATCCCGGAAGTAATCACACACCTACCTAATCCCGGTATGAGTGAACCTAGTCCAATTTTGCTTGCGATCTAAGCAACCTAATCCCGGATGCTACACACAAGACTTACTTTCTCTATGAAGAGAATACAACCCTAAGTGAATATATGTGAATATCCAAAATGCAACATAGAGCAAGGGAAACCCTATATGCTTATCTAAGATGATTAATATGCAATTAAGAACAATCCTAGATATCAAAACTAAATGACATGTCAATTAGTTTAGCTAATCAATATTAAGCACAAAACCTAATATGCTAGCACAATACAACTTCTCAAACATACATCATACTAATCTCAATCTTGTATTCAACAAATATAAAATCACATACAAGTAATTAAATTGAGATTGCTAGATAAGAGAAACACAAAATATGTAAGATATTAGTGAAAAGCTTACCAAGCAAAGTATGATGAAGATTCCATGCAAGATTACATCTAGTGTAGGGAAAAATAGAGTGCACGCAGCGGAAGCGAGACTAAAAAACGGGTTTAGTATAGTTTAAAATTTTTCCATAATTTGAACCTTAACCCTCTAATTAATTAACATATAATACTAAAGATATCATACCTTTGTCGCGTGATCCGATTGATATTGCGTCGATGGTAATCCGCAAGATCTTCCAATCCAATCACGAACGTGAATCGCCTAGGAGCGTGGTCTCCCTTCTCTTTGAATTGTGTACCTGAGGATGGATTAACAAAACTTTTTCTTTTTCGTTAGTCCCAACAAATTCCAAGAGACTACAAAGAATGTTCCGGTCACTTTTGAATTCACAATCGTTAGATTGAAACTCGCGTGAACCTTATTCGAAATTGTGCACAAAACCTTTTGATATAAAAGTTACTAGTGCACTATCGAAATAAGAACAAACTTTTCTCTCTTTTCCTCTTGGCCGAATTCTCACACTAATCTAAGAGTTGGATTTTATTTTTTCACAAGCAAAAGAAAAATAACTCTCAAGTAAGCATTAGGGTTACAGAATTCTATACAAAGAATATATATATAGTTGCCGCAGAATACTATATCTATATGTTTATTTTTTTATAAAAACTGCACGCCTATTAAAAAAAAATTTTCTCTCTTGCGCATTATGCATGCATATATATATTACCATTCTGCATGCTTTTTTCAAATCTATATATACGCCAATCATCTCTTATATATATATATCTATTAATGCGGCCATATACTTTATATATATATATTATAGTGTATATCTAATATATATTCTGCCGCATGCATATATATTATATACAAACCCTAATCCAACTCTTTAGTGTATTTGTGACCATATAAAAGATTTCCTTATTTGACTAGATAAATAAATCCCTTATCTATCTACTTACCAAATAAAGTCTTTTATATTTATTATACTACCACAATAGTATACTACTAAGAAACATATTTCCTAGTCAGAAAAAGATTTTGATATTTAATTAAATAATTAATTAATCAATTAATTAATTTCCATTTAATCAAATAATAAAAATAAAACAATATAATATTATATATATCTCGGCCATGTGCCATATATATTAATATATCTATATATTGTTTTTCTATTTTATTAAATCCATTGGACCTTAATAAAAGGCCCGCATGTGAACTAGGCCCATTCTTACTAAAAGAAACAAGTTCACATGCCTTAATTCAATTTTAGATGGACCCATAAATTAGTCCGGTAGAATATATCAAGTGATTCATGCAAGTCCATGTGGATTGGAGATCTTGGCGGGCTATCTAAATTTAAGCTTCAATAGACATAACCTAATCACAATCAACAAATGATTCACTTAGGTCCGATCTATTAATTTTAACTCATTCCACTAAAGAGCTAAAATTGAACTCTTAAATAAAGATAGAATAAGTAAATATTTCTCATTCGTACCCTAGACAATCTTATAGGAGATGGTGTATCCTCGTGAAGAATATCAGTAATCGCCAAGAGCTCATAGACCGACTATAGCTCTTCAAGTTACCATATTTCCTCATATGACCACATTTTGAACTTGGATATTTTGACTTGTCCAGAAGCCATGTTTCAATAGACACTATTGAAAACTTAACGTTAAGATTTAATATCCAATACCTCAAAACATCTATATGATGATATTCTACTCTCATTTAATAAATGGAACCACGATGTCCATATCTATAAATGAAGTCCTCTATCGATTAACAAATGAATACCACCAAACTATCGAGGATAGACTATGCTATATAATCATACTCATTGATAACTCAAATGATAACACTTGCAACCATAAGTCCATCATTTATCTCAGGATTAAGATAGACTCTCCGACTGTCCTGATAATGAAAAGACTTTTATCTACTGACGGTTCTAGATAAAGTACTTCATTGTGATCCAGTTCAATGCACCTCGTGCACTAGATCTTTTACTCAAAGCCACTTTGATGATTTTAGACTCATCATAACACATTTGATCCCACTCAAATGCCAGTAAAAGAATTTACAACTTTAACAAGATAAAGGTGCCCAACCTTTAACTTAAGTTGTGAACATTATTCAAGACTAACTAAAGAATTGTGTCTACCTCATACATATCCAGATGTACGAACAATTCTTCTTTTCTCATAGTCTTTTGACCTTATGATTATTTACTTTTGACAATTATAATAATTAAACTATAAATGCTATAATATTTGTTAAACCAGAAATCACATTATTAATATGAATAGATTGTCAAAAACACTATTACACTCTTGCTATTGAGCATAATCCTAACATCTAGATGATCAAGGATGATGCTAGATGATGATTGATGATCATGAAAATGTGTTTGAGTAATTAAAAATGAGTTCTTTGTGTATTTTTCTTCTCTTGAAAAATATCATAAGTATGAAGCATGAATATGAACTCTTGTCAATGACCTAAAATCAAGTTAGCATATATATAAAGGCCATAAGTGAAGTGAGGTCGTTTTGAAAACGCGCCAGAAAATTACTCTGTGCGCTGGTGGACCTGCGCTGGACGACAAGCGCAGGACCAGCGCACAAGCACATTTTTGCTTAGGCGCTTGACGACACGCGCTCACACAAGCGCCAGTCCAGCGGAGCCATACTGGGCAATCAGCGCTGGTGGCCTTGCGCTGGTGTGGACCAGCGCACGACCAGCGGCACGCCACTGGGCGTTTTACGCTGGTGAGCTGCGCTGGACGACAGGCGCAGGTGGACCAGCGCACAACCCACAGCCCACAACTTTGAACCCCACAAGCAAACATGTAGGGGGTACAAAGGTAAATTAAGATGCATCCTAAAAGCCTAAATGCTATGATATTATAAACACAAGATGCAATCATAATAACAAGCAAGAAGAGATGTAAATAAGCATTGATGCACAACAAAAAGAAACACAACATACAAAGATTAAACATATGCATGAGTTGTGAGTGTGTGCAACTATCTCTTCAAGACAAGTAAGCACTTAGAGTATTACCTTTGGTGCTTGTCAATAATGAGGTCTTCAAAGGGCCTAATGCAATAACAACAACATCTAAACTACCCTTACAAAGAATCCCCACATATGATTTGATCACGAAATAAGCCAATTAAAAACAACGGGAATCCTTACACCCATTAACTTTAGACTCCTAACCCTAATTCAACTCATAAGTGTTTTTATTCTTTTTATTGACTAAATAAAAGACTTTCCTATTTGATTAAATAAATAAAACTTATTATTTATTTTCTTACCAAATAAGTCTTTTACCTTTAGTATAACTCTAGGAAATATATTTCCTGATCAGAAAAAGATTTTGTTTCTTAATTAAATAATTGATTAATAAATTAATTAATTCTCATTTAATCAAGCAATAAAATAAAATAATATTTTTGACTAAAAATTTAGCCTTGCCGCCCCACATTATATATATGGGCCAAATATTATTTTCTTATTTTATTTAATCCATTGGACTTTAAATAAAAAGCCCACATGTGAACCAGACCCATTCTTACTAAAAGAAACAAGCCCACATGCCTTTCATTCATATATTAACATAATTGATCAGCCCATTAAACAAATAATGTGCAAATTATATTCTTAATATATTAAATGCAATTCCAGATGGACCCATAAATTGGTTCGGTAGAATATATCAAGTGATCCATGCAAGTCCGTGTGGATTGGGGATCTTGGCGGGCTATCTAAATTTAAGCTTCAATAGACATAACCTAATCACAATCAATAAATGATTCACTTAGGTCCGATCCATTAATTTTAACTCATTCCACTAAAAAGCTAAAATTGAACTCTTAAATAAAGATAGAATAAGAAGATGTTCCTCATTCATACCCTAGACAATCATGTTGGAGATAGTGTATCCTCGTGATTAATATCAGTAATCGCCAAGAGTTCATAGACCGCCTATAACTCTCCAAGTTACCATATTTACTCATATGACCACATTTGAACTTGGATATTTTGACTTGTCCAGAAGCCATGTTTTCAATAGTCACTAGCGAAAACTCAACGTTGAGATTTAATATCCAATTACCTCAAAACATCCATATGATGATATTATACTCTCATTTAATAAATGGAGCCACGATGTCCATATCTATAAATGAAATCCTCTATCGATTAACAAATGAATATCACCAAACTATCGAGGATAGACTATGCTATATAATCGTACTCATTGATAACTCAAATGATATCACTTGCAACCATAAGTCCATCATTTATCTCAGGATTAAGATAGACTCTCCGATTGTCCTGATAATGAAAAGACTATTATCTATTGACGGTTCTAGATAAAGCTTTTCATTGTGATCCTGTTCAATGTACCCAGTGCACTAGATTCTTTTACTCGAAGACACTCCGATGATTTTAGACTCATCATATCTCATTTGATCCCACTCAAATGCTAGCAAAAGAATTCTACAACTTTAACAAGATAAAGGTGCCCAACCTTTAACTTAAGTTATGAACATTATTCAAGACTAACTAAAGAATTGTGTCTACCTCATACTTATCCAGATGTACGAACAATTCTTCTTTTCTCATAGTCTTTAGACCTTATGATTATTTACTTTGACAATTATAATATTAAACTATAAATGCTATAAGATTTGTTAAACCAGAAATCACTTTATTAACATGAAAAAGATTGTTAATTACAATATTACACTCTTGCTATTGAGCGTAATCCTAACGTTTTCAACATTAAAAGCCAATCTTTTCCTTTCTTCCAAATCTTTCTTCCTTTAAGAAAACCTCTTTTTCTTTTTGCTTCTGTTATAATGGCGTCTCCACCACACCCCGCCGACCATCTTGACTGCCTTATTGATATGAAGAAGGTTGTATCTGGTGAGAGTTCCCCTTCACTCAAGGGGAAAAAGGACCTAGTCAAAGAAGCCGCAGAGAATTCTGCCTTCTCTCTACACTGTCGCTCTAATCGAAACACTTGTATTGGGTCGAGTTTCAACAATAGACTCGACAAACCCGTCTAGATTGTTGATGAGGAAGAGGATGAGGAGACAGTACCTGAAAATATTTCAGTTGTGGAAGGTGGGGTTCTAGACCTTCCTTTTGAGTGCTGGATGATTCCCGATTCAATTAGCTATGTTGAGGATCTGACGCGACTGAGAGAGATATACCAGATTCCCACTACCATCACTCTTTCTTTTCCTCATCAGAATTATGATGTATATACCCCTCCTGGTGGTACCCTTCTTATTCATACAGCTGCATTCGAGTGCGGGGTCATACTTCCTCTCCATCTCACTCTTCGACGGGCGCTGGTGGCCTTTGAGCTGGCTCCTCTACATATCCAACCGGGATTTAGGAAGAATTTCGTTGGGTTCCTCATGCTTTGGAAGGAACAGTGTGAAATAGATAATCTGGATAGGGAACTGGGTTTTAATGAAATTCGGTATGTTTTTCAAGTAGCCAACTCTGCATCTGGGCCCAAGGGGCAATTTTTTCTAAGGGCGTATAATCCTATGAAGTTTGTTGTACCTGGTGCCAACGTCAAGTTTAACAAAAGCTGGAAAGACGAATGGATTGTGGTGGGTGGAGATTGGGGTCACTCGGTGAATATCGGTGGGACTGAGTATCTAGTTCCGACCCAATTCACTACAAAGAATAAGTGGGATCGAGGAAATGTATTTGCAAAGTCCCTAGTATCCTTCAGAGGATTGTGAACCGCAATTTTGAGATTTCGCAATACCCCGATGTTACTCTTACGAAGGTGCCTGGTTAGATCGGCATCCTAAGCTTTTCACTATAAATCTGGGTATGTGGATTACTTCTTAATTTTGACTCGCACTGCTTATGCTTTTGTTTGGTATTGACTCCTTTTCTAACAGTATCTGCTATCCCACATCTGCCTTTTTTTTTTTCTTTACATGATTTGAGGCTCAAGACCCTTCACTTGCCACTTCACCTATTGATTCTCCCCTCAACTCCCCTAATGTAGGTGTTAGTGCTGGTGCCTTATCTGAGCCCATTCTACCTGCCACTATTACATCTTCAACTCCAGCGAAGTTGCAATTGAATCTACCTATCTCGCTTCTCGAATTAGTATCAACATGCCCTACCATAGGTGAGATGTTGGTGAGGGCTGCTAAGGCATGGAAATCTCCCATCCAAACTTAGAAGCAGGCTCCCGCTCCTTCCCCTGTTAAGCCTTTAACAAGGGCTTTATCTTCCCTTTCTCGTCCCCATCCATGTCTACACGGTAGCAGTCTAGGATGGAGCAGGAGAAGGAGACTATTGCTATGGTAACCCCTACTAATCAACAATCTGGATCGGGGTGGCTAGACAGTAGACAGTAAACAGTAGGAGTTGATATCCCGTTTCACTACAGCTTGTGTTGGTGCCAGCCCAGATGCCATGGTCTCTATGCCTATGGGCCTGCTGATCACGAGGGGGGCTTCTCTGCTTGCTGAGGTATGACTCTTGCTCTTCCTGCTTTAGTTGGGTGATTCAAGGAAGATACTTGTCTTTTGTGTTTCTAGGCTTTCAAATTTAACCTAGCAATGGAAAAACAGGTGAAGTCCCTTCAGGAGGCCAACATCGTGGCCTGTGCTGAGCTGGCGGAAGCCACGGGGGACTTGGCCCAGTCCCGTGAGTTTGTGGACAACCTGGTCAGGTCTGCTGTTGTGTTAGAACAGGGTAGGCAGGAAGCCCTAGCTGACTTGGAACGCCTGAAGCTTGCTTTTGACACTAAGACCATCAAGTTCACCCACCGGCGCACCTAGAGGGAAGAGTTGGCAAGGGAGAAAACTCAACTTTTTGGTGAAAACCAGGTTCTGCGGGATGCTGTGCAGGCTTTGAATGCGAGGGTAGATGATTCTTTCGAGCTGGGGTATTTTATAGCTTCCTATGAGGTTGTTCAAGCTCTTCTTGTTGATTTTGACATGCAGGGAACTTTTGGATGGAAACGGGACCAAATATTAACCAAGGCCAACCAATTTTCAGATCTTGCTCTAGTCTAGGGGGATCCTGCTGCTACCTCGATTTTTTCTCTGCCTTAAGAGCCTACCTTACCTGTCACTAATCCTTTAGTCCCTCAAACTGATCAACCGCCTAACATCGAGGCCCCTGTAGATGTTGTGCCTGAACCGATGGAAGGAGTGGAAGCTTCTGTTGAAGCCAGGCTATCAGAGACCGGGGAGGCTCAGATCGATCTAGAAGCAATAGAAGCCAAGGAGGCTGAAAACACTACAGGCCAGAGCTAAGAGGCAGGAGATAGACAAAATGTTGCATGATCCTCTTCCCTTTTTTCTTTTTATATACTCTTTGTTACACTTGTAGCCTGAGAAACGGGGGTTGGGCGCCCTGATTGATTAATAGAATTCCATTTCTTGGTCACCATTATACTGTTATTATCTGCTTGTAGTAGGTTTCCATAGGATTTTGAGGTTTTGAATGCTTGCTAGCTCTTGGTAGGACCTCGTATAACCACAACTCAAATAATAACTTACTTGGAACATCGTTGGTACTTCGGATTTGCTTGATACCCCCCACGATCTTGAACAACGCTTTCTTGATATGTTGGTTTTTGGTTAAGTCTCGGTGGTTGGTTACTTAGTCAACAGTATCCCGCTGAGTAGTCCCCTTGTGAAGTTTCGACTAGACTTTTTCATAAGTAAAACTTGTTGTTTGAGTCTGGTGATTTTACTCGTTGCAAGCCATCAAGGTTGTTTTTTTTGGTATCTAACTCGAACAACATAAATTGAAGTACTAGGCACCTCCCACGTAGAGGGTCTTGGTTTTAACTTTGTTCTTGACTTTTCCAAGGCGAATCGGGATGCCCGATGCTCAGGTGACAATATTGGTGAATCGTGCAACTTAACATACCTGTACTAAGGAGTCAAGGTGAAATTTCCCTTAAGTAGTAGTGAAATATACCTAGAGGGAGGGGTGAATAGGTATAGGCTCCAAATTCTCCCAATTAAAAAATAATGCGGAATATATCAATGAAAATGCACACTTGATTAAATTTGACAAATTAATTGATTTCACTTATACAAGAGTTAATCAATTGACAAGATATGCAATCAATGAAAGAAATGGAAGATAAAGAAAAATAAAAACAAAAATGAACACAAGTGTTTTAACGTGGTAAAACCTCAAAGAGGAAACATCCACGGGTTGATACCACAACCACCGGCGAAGCAATCCACTATGTGAAAAAGGACTTACACACTCAAGCTATCACTCATGATATCCGCTCAAGCTATCAACTCCTAATCTACCCTCGGGCTAGTGAATCACCAAGCCTACTTCCTATCCGAGATGTGTTGTAAGGATTCCCGTAGTTTTTAATTGGCTTATTTCGTGATCAAACCATATATGGGGATTCTTTGTAAGGGTAGCTTAGATGTTGTTGTTATTGCTTAGGCCCTTTGAAGACCTCACTATTGACAAGCACCAAAGGTAATACTCTAAGTGCTTACTTGTCTTGAAGAGATAGTTGCACACACTCACAACTCATGCATATGTTTAATCCTTGTATGTTGTGTGTCTTATTTGTGTGCCTTAATGCTAATTAACATCTCTTCTTGCATGTTAGGTTGATTGCATCTTGCATTGCCCATTGTCTTGTCATGCACATTCTTAGAATTCAAGCATTGCAACGGGCGCTGTTCAAAGCGCTCTACAAAGCGCTGTTGTGAACAGCGCCCATCACACCTGATGCAAAAATACCATTTAAATGCATCAGGTTTGATGCATTTTGGATGGGCGCTGTACAAAGCGCTGTTCGTACAGCGCCCCTCTATTTTCCCGTGAGAATAGAGTAGGGGCGCTGTACAGGCGCTGTACAAGGGGCGCTCTACGTACAGCGCCCAAGGCAATATTGAGGCCAACTTATCAAAACGACCCCACTTTGATTTGGCCCCCTATATATGCCACTTTGACTTTAGGTCAATTACAAGAGTTCATATTCAGATTTCATACTTAGGATATTTTTCAAAGAGAATAAATATTCCAAGAACTCATTTTTATCATCTCAAACACTTTTTCATGATCATCAATCATCATCTAGCATCATCTTAGATCATCTAGATGTCATCTTGCATGGATTCTTCATCATACTTTGCTTGGTAAGTTTTTCACTAATATCTTACATATTTTGTGTCTTTCTTAACTAAGAAATCTCAATTAATTACTTGTATGTTATTTTATATACTTTGAATACAAGTTTGAGATAAGTATGATGTATGTTTGAGAAGTTGTATTGTGCTAGCTTATTAGGTTTTGTGCTTAATATTGTTTAGCTAAACTAATTGACATGTCATTTAGTTTTGATATCTAGGATTGTTCTTAATTACATATTATTCATCTTAGATAAGCATATAGGGTTTCCCTTGCTCTATGTTGCATTTTGGATATTCACATATATTCACTTAGGGTTGTATTCTCTTCATAGAGAAAGTAAGTCTTGTGTGTAGCATCCGGGATTAGGTTGCTTAGATCGCAAGCAAAATTGGACTAGGTTCACTCATACCGGGATTAGGTAGGTATGTGATTACTTCCGGGATTAGGTTGTAATCGTTTGCACATTTAGTGGATTCGAGGTTCGAGTGTGGCTTACTTACATAGCCCGTGGTTTTTCCCGTGAGGGTTTCCACGTAAAAATCAAGTGTTGTTTTAATTTCCGCACCATATTACACTTGCTTGTTTATATTATCTTGAGGGCATTTTCGTAATTTTGACTAACAAGAAAAATTGGGTAAAAAGCATAAAATCT
Organism: Acer saccharum; assembly: GCA_030490815.1. Lineage (NCBI taxonomy): Eukaryota > Viridiplantae > Streptophyta > Magnoliopsida > Sapindales > Sapindaceae > Acer > Acer saccharum. Next base: position 32,337,779 of record CM059873.1, read on the forward strand.
ATTCACCCCCCCTCTAGATAGTTTTTATACACACCGTGCAATAATTAGTTTCATGTGTCCTACACCTCTAGAAAGCAACTTCCTATCCAAGACGCTCACGTCTCTAGGAAGATTTTTTGCTTGCCTATCCGTATCCTCCCGACCCTAGACAAGACTCCCTTGCTTGATTATCCGAGTCCTCCCGACTCTAGTCAAGTCTTCCTTGCTCTATCCACAAAGCTTCACTCACTTTGCTAGAGACTTCAACCTTATGCAAGGCTATGATCTAAAGTGATGCAAGTGATGCAAACACAAACCAATTAAGCTAGATGATCAATCAAGCAAAATGTACATGTTCAATGATAGTCTAGAATATGATTTCAACACACAATCAAAAAATTATCTAGAAATCAAGACATGCAAATCAATAAGAACAAAGGTATGAATATTCAATTTATCACACTAAAAACCTAGTTCTTAGATCAAGAAATAGAACCTAGAAAATAATATGAGATACATCATATATTCAATTTCTAGAATCAATTTCATACACAATCAAGTTTAGCACATATATGTTCAAAACAAATCACAAAGCTAAATCTCAATTAACAAATGATCAAACAACCCTAGCAAGTGATCTAACATACTTATCAACAAATTTCATCAATCAAATAGTAAGAATCAAGAGATGATCAAAGATGAAATTGAAAAAGAAGAAGTTGAAACTAACATACTAACCACGGACTGAAAAAGAATCAGCTGAGAAAAATGGCGAATTCAGCTGCCTCTGGAAATGCTTGAAATTTGTAGCTCTCTTCGAGACCAACAATTTTGGTTTTTGAATCGATTGATTTCGAGTTCGTATGAGAGAGATATGATCAAAATAAGAAAACGAAAATTGTAGAATTCTGCAGAAATTTTCTCAAGTGTTCTTCAAAATTCAACAAAGTGTGGAGGGAAGAATATGAGTTTAAAAGGAAGAGAGAGAGAGATTTTTTGAGCGAATCGGAGCATGCCACGTCACCTCCCCGTGGGGGGCGCGTGGCCCACATGGGAGCAGAGGGCTCCCTTGGCCGTGGGGCCCACGGCCTCCCACACGGGCAGGCCTTGTGGCCACACGTGCTCCCGACTTCTCTCGCGCGCTCCTTCGGTTCTTCAGCCTATATCTTGGGCATCTGAACTTTGATTTCGAATCTGTTTTCGGATTACGAACTGTGACTCCCTCATGCACGACTACGACTACACAACTTTGAAAAATGGTTGAGAAATCATCTCGGAATCTGATGAAGAAGACAACACAACAAATGAGAACGAAAAGTAGCATAGTCAACTTGTTTGGACTCAAAACCTTATGAATGAGTAACCGAAATGACCGAAACTCAATAAGGCATTAAATGAGAATATGTTCAAGTCCTAAACACAAAATACACAAACAAATAAACATATATTCACACAAGCATGCCATATCAAAGAGATAGTCACAAAGCATGCAATTTCACAATGTTTGTCAATACAAGATCAATGCATGAGCACACTATGAGGTGTGTGAATGTGTTATACCAAATGTTTGAACCATGATGCAGGGACACACATGTATGAACTGTGTGTGTGTGCGCTAACGCCTTGCAAGAGGATAGAAGTCAAGATTTACCTTTGACGTTTTTCACCTCTTGAAGACGACTTTTGCACTAGACGTTGCTCTTCACTTTTTAAGCTTCCTTTCTTCAAATAATGTCCTAAGCAACAACTAATACAAACATAGAGTGTTTTGCAATGGAATTAAGCCAATACAAATTATAAACCTTACAATCTCCCCCTTTGGCTATTCCATGGCAAAAACACTCAACCTCACTATACAATGTTTCACTCAAATAAACTCAAGATGATAGCATACTCTCAATCTCACATTACAAAGAAATTCCTAGACTAAAAAGTCTTCAAGTCTTCAAGTCTTCAAGAATTCCTTTTTCGGTCTTCAAAGTACCTATGAGAGAAAATAGCAACCAAACAAGAGATCTTCTCTAAAGAAGAATGGTGAGTTATTTAACCAAACAACAAACATAGAAGATATCCCTTATCTCATACACAAATGCATTATCTCAAGTGAATAAAATATTTTCATATTAAAGCATTCCCTTAATTTCCTAATTCCCAAGGACCAACCATCTTTAACATTATCAAGAAAAAATTCTTTCTCCCCCTTAAGACAAAGTCACAATAAAGCACAAAGAGGAATATTATTCACACAATTGGAACATTTCTCCACACAAGGTGTGAAGTATACAAAATCTCCCCAATATCAAACATGGTGAGGTATACATTTTCTCCCCCTTTTTGTCAAGGAATAGACAAGGGACACAAGAGATAAAGAATGAGATACAAAGCAAACAAATCGTATAGAAAGCGAAAGTTGAATAAACTAAAGCTCCCCCTTAACATATGCTCCACATATTATCACCAAGTAGATTTGTTCACAAGGGATATCACACAATCACAATCACACAATCAAGCAATAAGAGAAAATATTTCATAACTTGTCAAAGTCCAAGAGAGAATCATAGATTTTCATTAATCTCTCAAAAATATTCTCACATTGCTAATGAATCAAGCACATAATCAAAATGTGTGTGTGTGTGTGAATGCTTCTCAAATATATAGTAGGAGTAATTGTGATATCAACATGCAAACTCTATCCACACCTATCCATCTAAAGCCTTTCCAAAAATAGGTCAAACCGATATTCATCCGGTTTTTGCTTTTAAAATGAATAGATATCAACATATGAGCATGTGTGTGCATGTGGCTCGTTTTCCCGTTTCTATTTGTCAACCCGAGCTTTTTCACAATTCTCAACTATACACCATAAGCCTTTTTGTTTTGTTTTAGGCTTGAATCAAAGATTTTTTTTTTTTTTAAATGATTCATTTCAACACTTCTTTGATTTTACTTACAAAATCATATACTCCTCATGGCGGCTTTCACTCATCACAATGGCGTAGCCCTTTCTTACATTGGGTGGCTTCACAACCAAGGTGTGTAACCCTTTCCATGAGGGTGCTTGTTGATTACTATGTAGTGCCGAAGCAAAATGGATACATACCATAGGTCATCTATCATATACTTAACAATAAACTTCTAGATGCATCCATTATCTACACGTATTCAACCACAAAAACTCAAAAACTAAAACATACAAGAGAAGCATTAGTGCATTTTAAAAAAGAATTTCAAGCTCAAGTGCATGATCTAAAAACAATAAAAGATACTTGTTAAAGATCATTACTTCTCAAGTGAGTAGCTCTTAAAGACAATGATATTCAATTAAAGTTTTGCTCATCAAGCCACTCACAATCACACAAAGACATCAATCAACACAAATCATGCCAATGGACATTCTAAGAGTTTTAAACCTCTCTTTGTCCAAGGGCTTAGTGAACAAGTCCGTAAGTTGATTTTTAGTAGACAAATGCTCTAGAGTAACAATAGAATGTTCAACTAGATCTCTAATGAAATGATGCCTAATGTCTATGTGTTTAGTACGGGAGTGTTGAACCGGATTTTTAGAGATGTTAATGGCACTTAAGTTATCACAATAAAGTGTCATTTTTCCTTGTTCTATCTCATAATCCTTAAGAATTTGTTTCATCCAAAGTAGTTGTGTGCAAGCACTTCCGGCCGCAATGTATTCGGCTTCGGAAGAGGAAAGAGAAACCGAATTTTGTTTCTTACTTGACCAAGAAACCAAGTTATTACCAACATAAAAGCAACCGCCCGATGTGCTTTTTCGGTCATCTATGTATCCCGTCCAATCCGCATCACAATAGCCTACAAGGATATCATTGGTATCAAATGAATAGAATAGACCAAGACTATGAGTACCTTTGATGTACCTAATGATCCTCTTGACGGCTTTTAAGTGAGATTCCTCAGGATTTGCTTGGAATCTAGCACACAAGCCAACACTAAAGCAAATATCGGGTCTACTAGCCGTTAGGTAAAGTAGACTACCTATCATGCTTCTATAAAGGCTTTGGTAAACACTTTTCCCTTTTTCATCTTTGTCAAGTTTTAAAGTAGTGCTCATGGGAGTTTCAAAATCTTTTCCATTTTCTAAGCCAAATCTCTTAACTAGATTTTTAGCATATTTAGATTGATTCAACATTATGCCCATGCTAGTTTGCTTCACTTGCATTCCTAGAAAATAATTCAACTCACCCACCATACTCATTTCAAATTCACTTGACATAACACTAACAAATTCATCAACCTTGGTTTTATTAGTAGACCCAAAAACAATGTCATCAACATATATTTGTGCAACAAAAATATCATGATCATGATATTTGATAAACAAAGTTCTATCAATGCCACCTCTCCTATATTGGTTGTCAATAAGATATTGAGTCAACCTATCATACCAAGCTCTTGGAGCTTGTTTAAGGCCATAGAGAGCCTTTTTCAATTTAAACACATGATTAGGAGAGTGTGGGTCTACAAAACCCTTAGGTTGTTCAACATACACTTCTTCTTGAAGGTATCCATTGAGGAAAGCACTTTTAACATCCATTTGAAATAATTTGAACTTTTTAATGCATGCAATGGACAACAAAAGTCTAATGGACTCGAGACGAGCAACCGGGGCAAACGTCTCATCAAAGTCAACACCCTCCACTTGAGTGTAACCTTGAGCCACTAGTCTAGTTTTATTCCTCACAATCTTGCCACTTTCGTCGGTCTTATTCCTAAACACCCATTTAGTGCCAATTACATTTATATCTTTGGGTCTAGAAACTAAGGACCATACTTCATTCCTCTCAAATTGATTAAGTTCTTCTTGCATAGCCCCAACCCAATATTCATCAACAATTGCTTCATTAATATTTTTGGGTTCAATTTGAGAAGTATAGCAAGCATAGGATATTTGGTTAGCAATTTGATTTCTTGTTCTAACCCCTTCATTTAAATCACCTATGATGTCTCCTTGATAGTGTAAGTTTCTAAGTCTTGGGTGAGAATGTTCAACAACTTGGTCATTTTGTTGATTATCATTTAAAGCATTTTCCAACCCTTGACTTACAACTTCAATATGACTATCATTTTCATCATCTTGACTAGAAACACTACTAGCCACATCAATAGGTGTTTTAGTGTCATTCAACATGTTTTATTTAGGTTCATTGACACCATTATCATCACACAAATTAAGCATGCTAAGATCATCTATCTTCACATTGATAGACTCCATAATAGTCTTAGTAGTCAAATTAAAGACTCTATATGCACGACTATTAATAGCATACCCAAGAAAGAGACCAACATCACTTTTTGCATCAAACTTTCCTAAGTGATCTCTATCATTCAAAATATAACATTTACTCCCAAAAGTGTGGAAGTAACTCACATTAGGCTTCTTGCCTTTCTAAAGCTCATAGGACGTTTGTTTTGTGCCGGGCCTCTTAAAAACATGATTTGACACATAACAAGCGGTATTGACCGCCTCGGCCCATAGGTTTCTAGGGACTTTCTTGCTATTTAGCATGACCCTAGCCATCTCTTGCAAGACAGGGTTTTTTCTCTCAACAACACCATTTTGTTGAGGAGTTCTAGGTGTGGAGAACTCATGAGAAATCCCTAAACCATCACAAAACTCACTAAATTTTGCATTTTCAAATTCCGTCCCATGATCACTCCTAATGCGACATATTTTCTTGATATCAAGACCTTTTTCATTTTGAACTTGATTACAAAACTTTTTAAAGTAATTAAAAGCCTCGGTCTTGTTTCTAAGAAAATAAACCCAAGTAAACCTAGAGAAGTCATCAACGATACAAAAATGTATTTTTTGCCATTAATGCTCTCGGTTTGAATTGGCCTCATTAGGTCCATATGCACAAGTTCTAAAGGTCTCTTGGTAGCTATGTAAGAATTTTTCTTATGAGACACTTTGGTTTGCTTACCTAATTGGCAAGGTTCACAAACCACCTCAAGCTTTTTACCAAGATTAGGAAGACCTCTAACAATGCCATGTTTTTCAAGCTTTTTCAAATCTTTAAAATTCATGTGACCCAAACGTTGATGCCACAAATCAAGCTTATTGCACTCATGTGCCATGTTGCAAGTTAGAGGATCTATCTCAAGACAATAACAATTGTCTATAGACCTTTTGACACTTAGGACAACATTGCCTTTTTTATCAATTATAGTGCATACATCTTTGTTAAAGCTAACTTTTTTAAAAATTTCACACAAGTGAGTAATGCTTATCAAGTTAGCTTGTAACCCATCAACATACAAAGTATTGTGAAGTTTAGGCAATCCGGGGATACAAATTGTTCCCTTGCCAAGAACTTGCTTTTTGGTACCATCACCAAAAGTTACCCAACCTCCATCCTTTAAAACAAGATTCTTAAAGAACTCTTTGTTCCCGGTCATGTTCTTAGAGCAACCGCTATCTAGGTACCAAGAATAGGAGGAGTTGGCACGTAAAACATATTGTGCAACATTACATTTAGATGTGTCTTTTCTAATCCACACATTTTTCACAACATGCTTCTCACTCTTACTTCTAACATGCTTTGACTCAATGTTAGGCTTTTTAACATGCACCTTGACCTCATTGGTCACATCTTCAAAAATATCAAACAAAGCATTATCAATTTTCTTATGCATAGTAGAGTGAGGCACAACACAAGATTTAGCAAGCAAGTCATCAACAACTTTTTCAACAACATGCTTTTCCAAGGTCTTCCAAGGTCTATTTCTATATCCATACATGGATGATTGCCTAGGTCCATTCAAAGACATATCATGGAAAGCATTATTGTTAGGTTGATAATTAGTGTTGGCATTAATTCCATATCAAAACGTGTTTTACTTGTAATGTTTAGTGGTTAGAAAATGAAGGATTTCGAAGACGAAGGACGTCTCAACCATTATTCGTTCAAGTTGCCGGCTTTTAAGAGTTTCGGACATTATCGGTCTACAAAGGTATACATGACCTCTTATCTCTTACAAGGCTAGGCACACACCCACACATATCATTTTTGTGTGTCCCTTCATGATTTTATTTCATTTACATTTCACTTTCACACACTTGGCAAAATATGCTCATGCATTCACTTTTAGTTAATAAACTTTGTGTTTTGCATTTTCTAGGACTATGTCCGGAAACTAGCATATGTGTGTGTATTTGTGTTTATATGTTTTCGTATTTTGTGTTTAGGACTTGAACATGTTCTTATTCAATGCCTTATTGAGTTCCGGTCGTTTCGGTTACTCATTCATAAGGTTTCGAGTCCAAACGTGTTGACTATGCCACTTTACGTTCTTTTACGTTGTGTTGACTTCATCGATGATTTCCGAGATGATTTCTCAACCGTTTTTCAAAGTTGTATAGTCGTTTTTGTGTGTGAGAGAGTCATGGTTCATAATCCGAAAACGGATTCGAATTCGGAGTTCGGACGCTCGAGATACGGGCCGACGAACCGAGAGTGCGCGGGAGAGGACAGCCCAGGCCGTGGGCCACATGGGCTGGCCGTGGTTGAGGCCGTGGGCCCCACGGCCTGGAGCCCCTTCTGCTCCCGTGTGGGCCACGCGCCCCCCACGGCCTGGGGGTGACGTGGCACCACATGATTGGTCGAAATGTTCTCTCTCTCTCCTCCTATTTCTTCCCTCTCTCTCTCATTTTGAATTTTCAAGCAAAAAATTTCAGAATTCCCGTATACACTTCTCTCCAATTTTTCCAAACTTCAAAACACCATATCTTCCTCATCCGGAGTCGGATTTGAGTGATTCAAGTTGGAGAGTGTTCGTATTTGAGTCCTCTAACATCTCCAAGTGATTTGGTGGCTGATTGATCGTGATTTCAAGTGGTTGGACACTGAAATTCGTACCAGCTGCAGAATTTGAGGTTTGAGTCTCAACTTTGGGATTTCTTGTTATTTCACCTTCCATTTGCTTGGGGTTTCTTCTTCTATATATATGTTATTGTTTTATGAAAGCTATTTGAAAAGGTAGCTTGATTATCATTCCAATTGAAACTCAATTTGTGGACTTATGTTGACTAGATTTTATGATTCTAGGTTTTACATTTGTTTGTGAGTTGTATTGTGATTAGAATGGCATCTTAGGTTGTTTGATACTTAATTGAATTAATTTTGTGTTAAAATGACTTTGAGATTTGATTTGGTCCTTTGATTGAAGAAATCAAGGATTTGTGTATTTGTTTGTGATTTAGAGAATATAGGTTTTGATTGATGTAAATCTCAAAACCTTGCTCTATATTTTTGTCTAGTATATTGATTGATTTTAATCTCATACATCTAGACTTTGATTGTATTTTGATAGCATCTTGAATTAGGACTTAATGAACATTTTGTGATTCAAGTGTTATATGTGTGAATGAGACTTTGAGTATATGTGTTAGGTGTTTCACATGCTTAGGTTTCTATTCATGTATTTTTGCATCTAGACTTGATTAATTGTGTTTTCACATGTTTAGGTCTATTTGTGCCATAGAATGTATTGATCACATGTTCTATGTTGAAATGAATGTTTGCATCATTTGCATTCACATGATCACACTAGGAAGTCCTTGTAAAAGGCATGAAGTCTTGGTTAGAGTCGGGATGACTCGGATAGCCAAGCAAGAAGTCTTGCCTAGAGTCGGGATGACTCGGATAGGTAAGCAAGAAGTCATGGCTAGAGTCGGGAGGACTCGGATAGTCATGCATGGGAGGCTCCCTAGAGGCAAGAGTGCCTTGGATAGGGAGTTGGCTAACATATTGGTAGGCCTAGGCGTATGGTTAGACATAGACTCCGATAGAGCGGGGTACACGGGATGTGTATGCACTCTTGAGGAATTTCTAATCTACCATCGATGTTGGTTGAGTGTGTTGTCCAATATATGGTGGTTCCGCATCATTGAGGGATTTCATACTTTCCAATAGGGTTGGGTAGGCTTAGACTTCACTAGGTTGGGTGAGCTAAAGATTGGTCACTTTGTGAATGTTCTATGTTTACTTTCCAATAATATAGTACCCAATGGTTGTAATTCAACCCGTGGATGTTTCCTCCTTGGAGGTTTTACCACGTTAAAAAAATCCCTTGTGTTAATTCTTTCTATCTCTTCTCTTATATTTTAATTGTATATTTTATTGTCTTGATTCATAATATTGACTTGTGATGTATTTTGAATCAAGTCTTTGTATAGTGTGATTAGTGTATTCATTCTATAGATCAATTTGTATCTTTGATTCTTTTGTATATTGTAATATTTGTTTAGTGACATTTTGCTCACTCTTGTAACACATTGAACATCTTATGAAATACAAGTTTATTTTGTTGTTATGATTATTTGATATTTTACCTCACATGACTTGTTGATATACTTAGACATTTCAATTATGATTGTGTCATCATATTGTCTATGTATGTCTATCTTGGATTATAGTGTTGTGTGTAAGGCTACCTTGAGGGACAAACGGATGTTTGTTCAAGGGTTTGAAAAAAGGTGTAAAAACCTATTCACCCCCCCCCCTCTAGGTATGCTTTAAGCAATTTAACTTCGTTTGTGTACATTCAATTGGTATCAGAGCGGGTCGTCGGACGGCACTCGGCGAGATCCGGTTTACACTTACGAGTGGATTGCTTAGGTATTTGCTAGAATGGTTTTCCAAGATGATGTGATGACCGAAGGGGCTTCGAATTCTAGGCCTCCTCTTCTCAAGGGTCACAACTACGGGTTTTGGAAATTGAGGATGAAGGCTTACATCCGATCTATTGATGAGAGAGCTTGGATGACCGTTGAAGAAGGTTACCTTGCTCCTAACAAGATTGTGGATGGAGAGACCGTTTCCAAGCCTAGGAGTGAGTGGTCTACTAATTAGTTTGAGTTAGCAAAATGGCATCATCGGGCGGTGAATGCTATTTTTGGAGGTGTTGATAGTAGGCAATTCTCCTACATTCAAAACCTAGAAACCGCTAAGGAGGCATGGGAGGCTCTCCAAGTCACCAATGAGGGGACTAAAGCGGTGAAGAAGTCTCGTCTTCAATTGCTCACTTCCCAATTTGAGGTTTTGCAAATGGGTGAGGAAGACAAGTTTATTGACTTCCAAGATAAGCTTCTAGACATCGCCAACCAATGCCAAGCTCTTGGTACTCCTATCTCCGGTGAGAGGCTAAATTGGAAGATTCTTAGATCTCTTCCAAAGAGGTTCAAAGCCAAGGTTACCGCCATTGAAGAGAGCAAGGACGTTGACGTCATGAGCATAGATGAGTTGCTAGGATCTCTTCAAACTTTTGAGGCGTGCATGAAACCAAAGGCTAAGAACAAGGGTTTAGCTCTCAAGGTTGTCAAGGAAGCTAGTAGTAGCGATGATGATGAGGAGATGGCGTTATTGGTTAGGAAGTTTAGGAAGTTCATGAGGAAAGGTGCCAAGTCAAGTGGCAAGTACTCAAGGGACAAGGAAGTCAAGAAATCCTTTACTCCACCTCTTGAGAGGAGTGGCCATGCTAAGAGCAATAGGAAGGTTCAATGCTTCAAATGCAAGAAGCTTGGACATTATGCTTCGGATTGTCCTAGTGGTGATTCTAAGAGGGACAAGAAGGGAAAGGCTATGGCGGCTACATGGAGTGAAGATGATGCCTCTAGTGATGAGGAGAGCTCAAGTGATGAGTCTTCTAGTGAAGAAGAGCTAGTGAGCAACTTTGTTGCATTCATGGCTTCTCACTCTACTCTAGAGGATGTTAATCAAGATTCATTGGATAAGGAGATTGATCAAAGTCATCAAGAGTGTTCAAATGATAATCCATCCTACATTGATCTTTTGGCTAAGGTGAAGTTTCTTGAGGAGAAGTTGAAATTAGCCTTGAGTGAGATTGATGAGAAGGAAGACTTGATCAAGATTCAAGTGGATGAGTTTGTTGCTACAACTCGTAGGCTTTTGCGTGAAAAGAATGCTATTGAAAAGAAGCTTTGCGAAGTTGAGGGTATTTTGCTTGAAAAGGATAGGATCATCTCTAATATGAACTTAGAGAGCTCAAGTGTAGCGGTGGTTGAAGAGAAGCTCATAGAAGCATCACTTCCTACTAGTGAAGCTATCATTGAAGAGAAAGCTCCTAAGAAGAGACGTTCCAAGAAAAAGAACAAATTGAAGAATAAGGTACCCCTTGAAACTCCCATTTGTCCTCCACCACCACCGGAAGGTAAAATCTCTCCTTTTGTTCCCATATGTCATTTTTGCAATACCTTAGGCCATATCAAGCCCAAGTGCTATAAATTCATTGAATATTGCAACTTAGAAAATGCATCTAGGAATAGAGCGATTGGACCTAATTCTATGCATGCTAAAGCTTTTGAATATGGAAAGCATGATAATTTGTCAAAGCATGCTAAGAATATCCGGAAGGTGAAGAATGCATATCCTACAAAGTTTGACCATGCATGTGTTGCTAACAATGTTGAGAAGAAGAGTATTAATGATATTTTTGTGAATCAAGTTGTGGAAGAACTTTACTCTAGGTTCAACATTGTGGTCAAAGAGAATCTTGATGATGTTCATGTTTGTCCACCCAAGACAAAATTTGTCAAGGGTGAGTGCTCTTACCATTAGTGTAAGTTGCACATGTGAGTTAGCTTTAAGATTTATGTCGTTGATAAGAGGCTTAGCTTTTTGCTTTGTATCTTTACAACTTGACATGAACTTAGCTATCTCACTTTGTTTGTTTTGATAGTCAAAATTTGTTGGTTAACTTTTGAGAAGTTTTTTTTTGGAATCTATATGATAACATTATTGTTATGGCTTTTAGAGAAAGTCATTTTTTTTGTTTGTTTGAGTTGTATTACATTGCCTTTAGTCTCTTGGATCGACACACCTATAACTTGTAGTCATGAGGACTCACAAGCCAAGAGGACTCATAAAAAGGGTGAAGGCTTTGTATTTGGTGAAAATAGCTTGCGAAGGTATCTCTATATCATATTGCTTGCTTACTTGATTTTTCATCTATCAACTCATTGTTTGTATCACTTTCATGAAGCATGTCATAATTGAGAACTAATATAGTGTTTATATGGTACTCTTTGACATTTGCTAGTTTAAGATCTTTTGGTGATAAGTGTTCACATTGATCTTATTTCATGAAGCGTGTTGTTATTTGTATGATTGTTGAGTGGCTAATATTTGAATAATGTGAGCTTCATATTCTTTGATAGCTACTCTCTTGAGAAGTAGAGATCTTAAGTAAGTCTCTTTACTTGCTTTTAGATCATGTGCTTTTAAGCCTTGAAATTGGTTTCAAAAATGCACTTTGCTTCTCTTGTATGTTTTGTTAAGTATGTTGAGCTTGATTGATGTTCGCTTTGGATACACCTTGAAGTCCTAAGGACTAGTACATTTAAAAATGACCAATGGTTGGTATCCATTTGCTTCGGCAACATAGAACTCAACGAGCACCCTCATGGAAAGGGCTACACACCTTGGTTGTGAAGCCACCCAATGTTGGAAAGGGCTACGTCATTGTGATGAGTGAAAGCCGCCATGAGGTGTATATGTTTATGTTAGAAAAATCAAAGAAGTGTTGAATTGAATCATAAAAAAAAAAAATTCTTTGATTCAAGCCTTAATAAAAAAAAAATAAAAAATAAATAAATAAATAAATAAAAGGCTTTTGGAGTATAGTTGAATAATCAAATGAGCTCGGGTTGACAAATAGAAATGGGTTGACGAGCCACATGCACACACACGCTCACATGTTGAAATCTATTCTCTTTATAAGCAAAATTTCGATGATAACCGGTTTGACCTTTTTATGGAAAGGCCTAAGATGAATAGATGTTGAAATTGTGTGCATGCTTGATTATCAAACTACTTCTTTTCATATACTTGAAGCAAATCTTCACACACTCACTTTTGCTTAATTAGTATTTGTGATACTTTAGCAATTTTTGATGACATATGAGAGTGATTGAAAATCTTGATGTAACTCTCTTAGATATGTGAAGCTTATTTGCAAATCTAATAAAGATTGCTTGTGATGTGATTGTGTGGTGATTTTTGTGAACATTTGTCTATCTTGATTTTAGATGAGGCACTTGTCAAGGGGGAGCATAATATGCTAAATTCTTGTTCTCTTTTATGACATGTTCACATGTTCTTCAAGGTTGTTAATTGTTGGCATTATTCTTATTTTTGATAAATCATGAAGATGCTATGATAAATTCTTACTTGCATGGTGATTTATTAAATATAGTGTTTTGCCTTTGTATATGTTTATTGGTTTCTTATTTGTTTCTTTGTTTCCTCTCACTTTGTTTTTAGTTTGTTTTGTGTTGCAAGATCATGGGTAAAGCAAAGAAGGTTGGTGGAAATACTTCTTCATCTCCCATTGCCAAGTCGAAACCTACAATTTCGTCCAAAATTTCCAAAGGTAACAAAGTTGATGAATTGGGAATTTTTGGGTGCAAAAAGATAATTCAAGAAAGAGGTATTGACTTGGACTCTTGTATTGGATCATATGTCTATGATGTGCTTAAGAGTAGGAATTGGATTTCATGGGTCAACATGTTAGGAGTATCTAATGAGACCATTGTTAGAGAATTTTATAATGCTTACAAATCCGGTTCTACTGTGACTAGTGCTACTCTTAGCATAAGGAAAGTTGTATTTAGAGTTTGCCCTAGGAAGGTTAATGAATTTCTTAACTTGTCCGATGACATTGAATCGGATTTCCTTGATATTGATGTCTTGGAAAACCTTGATTTAATGGGTAAGACTCTTTGTGATGATGATGATTTTGTGTGGGGGAAACGTGCTTTTATTAGGCAAGGTGAGCTAACAAAAATTAGTGCATTTTGGCATTTATTTGTATGCTCCAATCTTATTGTTTCTACTAATGCTTCGGAGCTCAATAGAGACAAGATTAAGATTGTGTATGCCTTGGTTACTAACCAACCTATAAACCTTGGTGAATTGCTTGTGGAGCAAATTCAAAGTGCGGCTTGTACTAGTCGTTTGGACAAGAAATTGGCTTTTCCGGGGTTTATAACTCAATTGTGCTTAGCTAAAGGTGTGAGGAATCTTGATGGTGATGTTATGCTTCCTCCCTTAGAGAAGTTGTGTGAGAAACGTTTGGCAACCATGTCATACAAGGACAAGGGAAAGTCTAATGATGTACTTAGGCTTTTTGGTGATTCTCTTGATTCTAACCATGTCCCTTACTCACCCGCTCTTCCTAGTTGGGCTTTAAAATTGAGAAAAGAGGTTGAAGAATCTCATAGGTTGATTGAGGCGTCACAAAGGAAGATTGAAGACCTTAGTGCAAAGCTTGTTGCTCAAGATGAGAGGATCAAAGAGTTGGAAGGAAAATCAACTCCAACAAGGCAATATGTGAGATCCGCACACCGTTCTTCTTTCCTTGGTGGCATAAGTGGCTAGAAAGCTTCATGAGGTATAATTTCTTACTCTTTCCCTTTGGCTTCATATCATGTCAAAAAGGGGGAGAAATATGAGAAACACATGGGAGATATCTAGCTTACTTAGCCTTATGTTAGTTGTTTTTGTATATTTGATATCTAGCTTGAACTATATGGCATGATATCTAGCTTACTTAGCCTTATGTTAGTTGTTTTTGTATATTTGATATCTAGCTTGAACTATATGGCATGTAATATTTTTTGTTGAATCTTGGCTTAGAATATATTGATGGATAGTATGTATTAAGGGGGAGCATACTTGATCCATTTGAACTTATATGCTATTATTTTCTTGCCTATGATTGGATACTTGGATATTGCCATACTTGGTGTCTCTTGGATATTCTTGTGCTTTCAAGTTTTTTTTTAGGTGATATCAAGAGAAGACCAAGATGAAGTTCAAGACTTGATTTATAATTTGTGTCTATATGTGTAACTCATTGTACTCATTGTGACCAAATTTTCTTTGTAATTGTTTTAGTGGTTGTTTAGGGGTTTTGACATGGAATTTGCCAAAGGGGGAGATTGTTAGGTTGATAATTAGTGTTGGCATTAATTCCATATCAAAACGTGTTTTACTTGTAATGTTTAGTGGTTAGAAAATGAAGGATTTCGAAGACGAAGGACGTCTCAACCATTATTCGTTCAAGTTGCCGGCTTTTAAGAGTTTCGGACATTATCGGTCTACAAAGGTATACATGACCTCTTATCTCTTACAAGGCTAGGCACACACCCACACATATCATTTTTGTGTGTCCCTTCATGATTTTATTTCATTTACATTTCACTTTCACACACTTGGCAAAATATGCTCATGCATTCACTTTTAGTTAATAAACTTTGTGTTTTGCATTTTCTAGGACTATGTCCGGAAACTAGCATATGTGTGTGTATTTGTGTTTATATGTTTCCGTATTTTGTGTTTAGGACTTGAACATGTTCTTATTCAATGCCTTATTGAGTTCCGGTCGTTTCGGTTACTCATTCATAAGGTTTCGAGTCCAAACGTGTTGACTATGCCACTTTACGTTCTTTTACGTTATGTTGACTTCATCGATGATTTCCGAGATGATTTCTCAACCGTTTTTCAAAGTTGTATAGTTGTTTTTGTGTGTGAGAGAGTCATGGTTCATAATCCGAAAACGGATTCGAATTCGGAGTTCGGACGCTCGAGATACGGGCCGACGAACCGAGAGTGCGCGGGAGAGGACAGCCCAGGCCGTGGGCCACATGGGCTGGCCGTGGTTGAGGCCGTGGGCCCCACGGCCTGGAGCCCCTTCTGCTCCCGTGTGGGCCACGCGCCCCCCACGGCCTGGGGGTGACGTGGCACCACATGATTGGTCGAAATGTTCTCTCTCTCTCCTCCTATTTCTTCCCTCTCTCTCTCATTTTGAATTTTCAAGCAAAAAATTTCAGAATTCCCGTATACACTTCTCTCCAATTTTTCCAAACTTCAAAACACCATATCTTCCTCATCCGGAGTCGGATTTGAGTGATTCAAGTTGGAGAGTGTTCGTATTTGAGTCCTCTAACATCTCCAAGTGATTTGGTGGCTGATTGATCGTGATTTCAAGTGGTTGGACACTGAAATTCGTACCAGCTGCAGAATTTGAGGTTTGAGTCTCAACTTTGGGATTTCTTGTTATTTCACCTTCCATTTGCTTGGGGTTTCTTCTTCTATATATATGTTATTGTTTTATGAAAGCTATTTGAAAAGGTAGCTTGATTATCATTCCAATTGAAACTCAATTTGTGGACTTATGTTGACTAGATTTTATGATTCTAGGTTTTACATTTGTTTGTGAGTTGTATTGTGATTAGAATGGCATCTTAGGTTGTTTGATACTTAATTGAATTAATTTTGTGTTAAAATGACTTTGAGATTTGATTTGGTCCTTTGATTGAAGAAATCAAGGATTTGTGTATTTGTTTGTGATTTAGAGAATATAGGTTTTGATTGATGTAAATCTCAAAACCTTGCTCTATATTTTTGTCTAGTATATTGATTGATTTTAATCTCATACATCTAGACTTTGATTGTATTTTGATAGCATCTTGAATTAGGACTTAATGAACATTTTGTGATTCAAGTGTTATATGTGTGAATGAGACTTTGAGTATATGTGTTAGGTGTTTCACATGCTTAGGTTTCTATTCATGTATTTTTGCATCTAGACTTGATTAATTGTGTTTTCACATGTTTAGGTCTATTTGTGCCATAGAATGTATTGATCACATGTTCTATGTTGAAATGAATGTTTGCATCATTTGCATTCACATGATCACACTAGGAAGTCCTTGTAAAAGGCATGAAGTCTTGGTTAGAGTCGGGATGACTCGGATAGCCAAGCAAGAAGTCTTGCCTAGAGTCGGGATGACTCGGATAGGTAAGCAAGAAGTCATGGCTAGAGTCGGGAGGACTCGGATAGTCATGCATGGGAGGCTCCCTAGAGGCAAGAGTGCCTTGGATAGGGAGTTGGCTAACATATTGGTAGGCCTAGGCGTATGGTTAGACATAGACTCCGATAGAGCGGGGTACACGGGATGTGTATGCACTCTTGAGGAATTTCTAATCTACCATCGATGTTGGTTGAGTGTGTTGTCCAATATATGGTGGTTCCGCATCATTGAGGGATTTCATACTTTCCAATAGGGTTGGGTAGGCTTAGACTTCACTAGGTTGGGTGAGCTAAAGATTGGTCACTTTGTGAATGTTCTATGTTTACTTTCCAATAATATAGTACCCAATGGTTGTAATTCAACCCGTGGATGTTTCCTCCTTGGAGGTTTTACCACGTTAAAAAAATCCCTTGTGTTAATTCTTTCTATCTCTTCTCTTATATTTTAATTGTATATTTTATTGTCTTGATTCATAATATTGACTTGTGATGTATTTTGAATCAAGTCTTTGTATAGTGTGATTAGTGTATTCATTCTATAGATCAATTTGTATCTTTGATTCTTTTGTATATTGTAATATTTGTTTAGTGACATTTTGCTCACTCTTGTAACACATTGAACATCTTATGAAATACAAGTTTATTTTGTTGTTATGATTATTTGATATTTTACCTCACATGACTTGTTGATATACTTAGACATTTCAATTATGATTGTGTCATCATATTGTCTATGTATGTCTATCTTGGATTATAGTGTTGTGTGTAAGGCTACCTTGAGGGACAAACGGATGTTTGTTCAAGGGTTTGAAAAAAGGTGTAAAAACCTATTCACCCCCCCCCCCCCCCCCCTCTAGGTATGCTTTAAGCAATTTAACTTCGTTTGTGTACATTCAATTATCAAGTTTGCATTTCCGAATGTACTCAAAGCATCTAGGTCGAATATGTCCTATCATATTACAATGATGACAAATAGGAATAAATTTGAGAAATTTACCATTTGCATTTGCTTCCATAGCATTTGGTCTTCTCACAATTTTACCTCTTTGAAGAGCAACCCTTGATGCTCCACCTCTTGCATTTGAGGTTGTTGCTTCTTGATGCTTAAGTTGTTGAGTTCTTCCATTGAACATCCTTGTTGATGAAGAGGCACCTCCAGTAGCTTTTATAGCTTTACCTTGAGAGAGTGTACCTACAATTGATTCAATGCTTGCTTTGACAAAAGTAGATTTGTTAGATGAAGGAGTCTCCTTCTCATTGATATAACCCAAACCTCTTTTGTCACATGGATGCTTTCCACTTTTAATGAGGGTTTCAACTTTATTAGAACTAGATGACATCTTGCTAATCACCCTATTAACCTCATCAAGTTTCTCATGAAGCATCCTAAGTTCAATGGCATATTTTTCCGCTTTGTCATCACTAAACATAACATCTTTATGTGATTTATCAAGCCATTGTTCATACTTTTTCTCTTGATTTAATTGCTCATTAAGTTTGGATTTAAGCACATTTTCAAGTTTCTTAGCATTAACAAGAGAACAATCTCTTTGCTCAATTTCTTGCTTCAAGATACCAAGTCTATCATTGCTATCTTTAAGATTCAATTCTAGACTCAGGATCTTGTCTTTAAGTTCATTGAACTCCTTTGAGCCAAGATCATGATTCTCTAACTTCTTGTTGAGCGACATATTGACATTGGATAAACATTCATTTTCAAAAGTAAGATCATTGATCTTTTTCTCATCTAAGTCAATATGTTCAAAAAAAGAAGCCACATAGGAATACACTTCCTTAATCATGATTATCACAAACAAAAACACTACAAAGAAAGGATCTATCTAAGTGCGTCTAGACACCTGCTCTGCTACCAAATGAAATTTCCCTTAAGTAGTAGTGAAATATACCTAGAGGGGGGGGGGGGGGGGGGTGGGGGGTGAATGGGTATAGGCTCCAAATTATCCCAATTAAAAAATAATGCGGAATATATCAATGAAAATGCACACTTGATTAAATTTGACAAATTAATTGATTTCACTTATACAAGAGTTAATCAATTTACAAGATATGCAATCAATGAAAGAAATGGAAGATAAAGAAAAATAAAAACAAAAATGAACACAAGTGTTTTAACGTGGTAAAACCTCAAAGAGAAAACATCCACGGGTTGATACCACAACCACCGGCGAAGCAATCCACTATGTGAAAAAGGACTTACACACTCAAGCTATCACTCATGATATCCGCTCAAGCTATCAACTCCTAATCTACCCTCGGGCTAGTGAATCACCAAGCCTACTTCCTATCCGAGATGTGTCCTACACCTCTAGAAAGCAACTTCCTATCCAAGATGCTCACGTCTCTAGGAAGATTTCTTGCTTGCCTATCCGGATCCTCCCGACCCTAGACAAGACTCCCTTGCTTGATTATCCGAGTCCTCCCGACTCTAATCAAGTCTTCCTTGCTCTATCCACAAAGCTTCACTCACTCTGCTAGAGACTTCAACCTTATGCAAGGCTATGATCTAAAGTGATGCAAGTGATGCAAACACAAACAAATTAAGCTAGATGATCAATCAAGCAAAATGTACATGTTCAATGATAGTTTAGAATATGATTTCAACACACAATCACAAAATTATCTAGAAATCAAGACATGCAAATCAATAAGAACAAAGGTATGAATATTCAATTTATCACACTAAAAACCTAGTTCTTAGATCAAGAAATAGAACCTAGAAAATAATATGAGATACATCATATATTCAATTTCTAGAATCAATTTCACACACAATCAAGTTTAGCACATATATGTTCAAAACAAATCACAAAGCTAAATCTCAATTAAAAAATGATCAAAAAACCCTAGCAAGTGATCTAACATACTTCTCAACAAATTTCATCAATCAAATAGTAAGACTCAAGAGATGATCAAAGATGAAATTGAAAAAGAAGAAGTTGAAACTAACATACTGACCACGGACTGAAAAAGAATCAGCTGAGAAAAATGGCAAAGTCAGCTGCCTCTAGAAATGCTTGGAGTTTGTAGCTCTCTTCGAGACCAACAATTTTGGTTTTTGAATTGATTGATTTCGAGTTCGTATGAGAGAGATATGATCAAAATAAGAAAACGAAAATTGTAGAATTCTGCAGAAATTTTCTCAAGTGTTCTTCAAAATTCAACAAAGTGTGGAGGGAAGGAGATGTGTGTTACTTGATGGAAGTTTAGTTAAACTTCACAAGGAGATTACTCACCAGGATACCTTTGACTAAGTATCCAGCCACCAAGACAGAATCAAAACCAACATATCAAGAAAGCTCTGTTCAAATTGTGGGAGGTATCAAGCAAGTTCAGAGTGCCGACGATGTTCCAATTAAGTTATTATTTCGATTAGGTTATGCGAGGTCCTACCAAGATCTAGCAAGCATTCAAACATCAAAATTCTATGGAGACCTACTACGAGCAAATAATAACAGTATACTGGTAAACAAGAAATAGAATTCCATTGATCAATCAGGGTGCCCAACCCCCATTTCCCGGGCTACAAAAAAAAGAAAAAAAGAAACGATCACGCAACATCTTGTTTATCTCCTACCTCCTAGCTTTGGCTTGCAACACTTTCATCCTCCTTGGCTCCTACAGCTTCTAAATCCATCTGAGTGTCCCCGTCTCTGATAGCCTGGCTTTAATAGAAGTTTCCACTCCCTCCATTGGTTTAGGCATAACATCAACATGAGCCTCAATATTGTGCGTTTAATCAACTTGAGGGACAGAGGGATCATCAAGCCTGGCTTCTTCTATTATCATGGGATCAGCAACAGGCAGGATAGGACCTTGGTGTAAAGAAGAAGCCGGGGTAGTAGCGAGATCCGTCTTGAGTAGAGCAGCATCAGAAAATTGGTTAGCCTTTGCCAGAATCTAGTCCCGATTCCATCCAAAAGTTCCCTACATGTCAAAGTCAGCAGGAAGAGCCTGGACAACCTCGTAGGAAGCAGTAAAGTACCCAAGCTCGAAGGAATCATCTACCCTCACGTTCAGAGCTTGCACTACATCCCGCAAAACCTGGTTGTCCTCCAAAAGTTGAGCTTTTTCCCTCGCCAACTCTTCCCTTTTGGCACACCGGCGTGTGGACTTGATGGTCTCTGTGTCAAAAGCATGCCTCATACATTCCAGGTCAACTAGGGCTTCCTGCCTGCCTTGTTTAGACACAGCCGCAGATTTGACTAGATCATCTACAATCTCACGGGACCGGGCCTGATCCCTTCTAGCTTATTCTAACTTAGCTTTGGCCGTGATGTTAGTTCCTGAAAGGACTTCATCAACTTTTCTACTGCCAGGTTAAACTAGAAAGCCTACAAACACAGAAGGAAAGTAAGTAACCTTGAGTCACCCAACTAAAACAGAAAAAGCAGGAATCATACGTCAACAAGCATATAAGCTCCCCTTGTGACCAACATGTCCCTTGACATGGAGACCGTAGCATCGGTATTAACACCGATGCAAGCTGCAGCAAAGTGGGATATTATCTCTTGCCTGCTGCTATCTATCGACCCCGATCCAGAAGACAGATCAACAGAAGGGGTGGATACAGAAATAGTTTCTGTTAACCGCCTTTTTTGGCAGGGGTTCAAAGAAGAATTTTCCATCCATACCAAGGTCATTTGATTGTTAAAAGAATGAACCCAAGGTCCTGAGGATACACCATCTATCAGATTACCAAGGAAGACTAGAACCATGCTACAAGAAGGAGTATGCGCCAGCATTCAAATACAAGGAAGGTTGACCTCTCCGGCCACTCACAATGCCATTAATGGAGATAGTCAACCCTATTAATGGAGATGATCAACCGTATTAATGAAGATAGTCAACTCTTTAATGGCCATTCACAACGCCATTAATGAGAGAATATTCAACTCAATCAAGGCCAAATCAGTGTTCCTATAACCGTGGATTGATTGACTAAATTGATGGAGTGGGCAACAAGAATTAGAACCTATAAATATGACAAAGCTCTCTATAAAATGGAGCTTTGGCTTCTTCTTCTTGGATATTGATTTCAGAAAAAGGCCTATGCCCGTTTATGATTGTAAGCTCTCTAGAGCACTTATGTTTTATTATTCTCCTACTTATGTAAGCTCCCCAGAGCACGCTTTATTGATAAATATATAAAGGATCTCTCTCCACCGGATACTACCTAGGGGTTTTTCAGCATATGATCATACGTGATGCTTTTTCCCCCTAGGCCAGTCCACCTTCTACCAAAAGAATTGTCATTCTCCCTTCTATCTCTTTTATTATGCATGTTTGTGAGTTAGATCCCGACCCCGCTGGTCCGAGCTCTCTTATCCGCCTATTCGCATGACGTGTCACAATAAAACCTCGACAAGCGGGGTGATTTTTTCCCCTACCTATTGCACCATCCTCCAGACATTTCACTCGTACAAAACCATGGTACCCAGAGGTACCTCTACCCTGCTGCAGCCTACTAGGTAGCAGTTAGAGGGTGTTAATTGAAATTCCTCACCCAGAGCGAATTTTCAGTTAACAGTTTCCTTCCTCTTTTCCATTCTATGATGCCGTTGGGAACGTGCGGGTGGAGGAGTTGGAATGGAAGGAGAATCCACCAGTGAAGGCCCAACAGGGGGAACAATAAGAGCCTGCTTTAGGGATTGGATAGAAGATCCACGAGCCTTGGTAGCTCTGGCTAACATCTAGCTTATGGTGGGACGCGCTGGGACCAAAGCAGGAAACGGGAGAGGAAGACTCGGAGACAACCCCGTCAGAGTTGAAAGAATAGTAACTGCGAGCTGATCATGCTCAGGAAGGACACCAGTGCCAGCGCTAGCGTCAATATCAAAATGATGGATAAGAGAGTCGATAGGAGAATCGATAGGAGAGTCGATAGGAGAATTGGCAAGTGAAGGATCTTGAATCTCTGTACCTACAAGAGCAGGAAAGGAACACACAAGGGGGACAACAGATATTGTCAGGCAAGAAGTTAACATTTGACCAAAGATTAATAGAACAAAAGAAAGGGAGGATATGAAGTAGGAAATTACATACTTGGATGAGACAAAGAAATTTTTAGATACCGATTTACTCTGGCACTATCAAAGAAATCAAAGGTGGGATACTTCACGTTGGTGTAAAACCGAGCCGAGATTTTCCTTAGGATGTCTAGCGACTCCTTGGAAAATTTTCCCTTACCCCACTTGTCTTGTCCACTGAACTGGGTGGGAACCGGGTGATCAATCTCGTCAATAAGAACCGAGTTTCCCCAATCGCCTCTTACTACAACCCATTCTTCACGCCAAGGACGAGGATATTTTTAAACAGCTCTAGGGATGATGAACCTCAGGGAATTCTTCGCTCTCAAATAAAAATAGCCCTTGGGCTCCACTTTTGATGGCCGTCACTTGGAAGATATATCAGAATTCATCAAATCCTGGTTCCCTCGCTATATTGTCCATCTCACATTGTTCCCTCCAAAGCACTAAGAACCCAATCAGGTGTTTCCAGAATCTTGGTGAGATCTGTAACAGGGCAAGACTTAGGGCGAGACCCAGGGCGGCTAGTATCCTACAGAGAGTGGGATGAAGAGGTAATATGACCCCAAATTCAAAAGCCACCACATGAATGGGGACTTCACCTTTGACTGGGTAATACACGTCGTAATCTCGAGGTAGAAGGACAAGAGTAAGGGCATCAGGAACCTGGAACTCAGGGTTATATTGTCTACTATACAGACAGAATTGGGAACAATCCGGAACGCAGGGCGAAAGGTAGGATCATTCCTAATTGGAATTCCAGTCGGGATTCTTTCCTCATCATCATCCTCGTCATATCTCTCGACATCCTCAGCAATAGCCTCGATTGGAGCATCAAGTTTACATATGAAACCCAGCTTCATCCCAGGATTCCTATCGGAACGACGACGCTGTGATAAGGCAAAGTTGCTAGCCGTATCATGTTCTTCCTGATCCCTTTTCTCCGTCAGATTCAAGGGATTGCTCTCTATTGAAACGTCCCCTTCTATGTCAAAAATGGCGTCAAGACTGTCAGTAGGGGTTGGTTGGGACGCCATCGTAGCAGAAGTAAGAAGAAAAAGAGGTTTCTTGAAGAAAGAGAGACTTGAGAAAGAGAAAAAGATTGGCTTTTGATTTTTGAGAATACAAGTAAGCATGAGCAAGTGAGGGAGAAAAAGGGTTATTTATAGACAGAGGTGGACGGTTACCAAAACAGAAAAGGAAATAGAGAGTTGTAACCGGAGACATGTTCAAGGCGGTTTCGAGAAAATCGCACCAAAGAACGGCTCGTTTAAATCTGCGGAGCAATCCTCGTCCGACACGTGGATCGTGCATTAAATGCTATCGTATCTAAGGAAGATTTCCTCCTTGATAGTGGAAGCTAGCCAGCCAGACAAGGTTATCAAAGCAGACATGATAGAAAATCCTTCAAACAAACTAAGAATCTTGACTCCAAACCCCGACTAGGTACCAGTGTTCAAGTTCGGGGGGACTTCTGTTAACCGTAAAAATTGGCGAAAGGTCAAAGAAGAATTTTCCATCCAGATTCAAGGTTGGAAGAGCTACCAAGGCAGAA
This sequence comes from Acer saccharum, assembly GCA_030490815.1. Classification (NCBI taxonomy): domain Eukaryota; kingdom Viridiplantae; phylum Streptophyta; class Magnoliopsida; order Sapindales; family Sapindaceae; genus Acer; species Acer saccharum. The sequence continues at coordinate 32,362,229 of CM059873.1, forward strand.
TCTAGCTACCTCCTATAAAGAGTCCAGACCAAAGTACTTAGGTACACCTCCGGACTGAGATCAAGGACGCCGGGATTCCTAAGTAGCAAGCAACACAGAAACAGGGTCCTAAAGTACCCCACTACCACATAGATCAAGTATCCCGCTACCACCCAGTCCAAGTATCCCACTACCACGCAAACCAAGTACCTCGCTACCACATAGACCAAGTATCCCAATACTTGTTCGTTTTGACACCTCGCTACAGCATCAACCTGTGTCCTAATACTTCGATCCATCCCTAAAAACCTGCTGGCCAGATTAATTAAAGCACCAAGAAGAGCATATCGTAAAGGTAAGTCTAAGCACGCTCAAAAGATAGCTTAAAGCGACAATAAAACGCCACCGTTCAAGACAAATAAAGAATTATGCTCATTCCCGCCACTAAGAGTCTTATTTGAAATAAAAGTCAACTCTATCAGAATTCTGCCAAATAATGGATCTCTCAATTCCTGGAAGGGAAGAAACGATCTTCTCACCAATGGCCACGGAATGCCCCAAAAAACTCTAGGTCACAAGACCGAATTCAGAGAAGTGCTGGGCAAGTATTCATACGTATAGATACATCATATTATCACAGAGAAAAGGGACCGTAACTTGAGTGCCTAACCCTACTTGAGATTTGTTCCACTTATAGACATGTTTGAGAGCTCCATTGCTATTGTCAACTGAGTGTTTTTATCCCATCACCATAGCTACCTAAAATCTCCATTGTATTCCATTACATGTTTATTTTTAATAAAATAGGTTACATGTGACCTTATTGCGATTATATTTTGTTAACCGAAAAAATAGGCAATTAATTCAAGGAAGAGCTTTCCCTATTAAAGAGCCCCCATCACTCCCTAGTATCCACCGTAGAAATATCCCCGATCACTTTACAGCGCCTAATGAGAAGAAAGGCCTAGTCTATCGCATACCGTGCCTCCCCCCCTAACACACCAGGTCAGAGCGCGGCTTATCAAGGAACCGGGCTCCCCCAAGAATGCATATTGAGAAGGGGGACCGGTCCACCAAGGACCCCGCCTCCCAGACGCTGTCCTTCCAGGACCCGGCTCCCCTAGAGCCCCTAGTAAAAGGAAGGACTAGTTCAATAAAGGACCCGCTCCCAACCAGCAACCCGGCTAGGAACCATCCTAAGCAGCACCTACCTAGTCATGCATAACCCACTCCCACAACTGGAATGACCCACTAGAGAAGAATTCCTTGGAGCATTCTAAACAACCCCCCGCTCCAAAGGGCTGACGTCGGTCATAGTAACCAATAAGCCACGACCCTTCCAAGGGCTGACGATAGCCCTCACCTCCAGCTCACATGCAAAGCTTCAACACCAACCCATTAATGTGAGGCAGCAAGCATAAGTGTGGAAAGATAAGCAGCCTACGGTCAGGATCGTCTGCTGGCCACATTACATCAACAATTGAACCTCACTCCATCTCAGCCCTAGATAGAGATCGACTATCTCATACATGGAAGAGGATACTGTGATTCCCCAGCAAAATATTCACAGAAACCCAGTAAGCATGAAGAAGGAAATGGTGGAGGGGGGAGCCTGACAATGTGCAGCGGGATAGGCACTGACATTGTCCCTCGCTAGACCAGATTTTGATAATGACTTTCCACTACTGCAAAGACCCCATCCAACCAATCAAAACCTCTGAAAACACCACCTGTTTGCCATATCAGCCCGCCTATGTGGACCTAAGGCCGAGGTGTAACGATCAAGGCCCTCCAAGGCATGTAACCACCATGGCCCTACTCAAAAGTAGTGGCTAGGATCAGCCTCGCCAATTTTTCCATGGGGACTAGGGCTCCCACCTACCAAAACCAAGCCCCCAACGGAGGAAGAGCCCGGTGGCGCAATCCTAACCCTTGATTATGTACTGTTGCGATTGCTGACAGGAGGGAACGGTGGAGATGGAATCAGGGATTCCCGACTAAATGAGCTACTCCCACCTACCCCCTACCAGAGACACTATAAATACCCCTACATTCCAAGAATAAGGGGTTGGCACCTGAAAACCTAGACTTCTACTTGGCTACTATCTCGCCTAACCCAAGCTCCTGTGTGTGATCTACTTGGCTACTACCCCACCTAAATCAAGCTCCTATGGGACCATCCTACTTGGCTACTACCTCGCCTAATCCAAGCTCCTATGTGTGATCTACTTGGCTACTACCCTGCCTAATTCAAGCTCCATTACGTTGCTCCACCTAGCGATAAGGTACTCTTAATTCCGACTCCCATACATGATAATGTACTCGGCAGTCACGCTCTTTCCCTTTGTTGTAATAGCTCGCTGTGACAGGCGAAGCGGTTTGTAATGTATCCCATCGTTAAATAATAAAAAGCCCTCTCATTTACTGTAGCAGGATATCCCTGTCACATTCCCCATACCCCCTAAATATACTATCTCAACCTCATTCCTCCTTGCAGGACCGGTCCTTTTACATTGTGCCAGTCCCTGGCAACCGGATCAAGGGCCCCCTCTAGTATCGACCCCTGGAGGAGAGGATCCATCCCATACCCAGTCTGGACCAGCCACGGCGCACCCGTACGTCGCGGTCCAGGTTGTCCCGGGAAAATCCTGACGGATTTTTGAGGATTAACATATTTTTATTTTCACCATCGTTGCGTTTAAGTTGTTTTATTGAGAACTCATAGGTATTGAACTATGTGATATCTCTCTTATTGTGATCCACCTTGATTCCAATCGTAAGAATTGTTAATTAGAAATTCACCCTAGTGACAATTTTCTGTTAACAAGAAGAATTTGTAGAAATGACAGCTCGCAAATCGAATAAGATGCAAATGGAGATCGAGCTAAAGGTCAATGCCTTGGATGAAGTCAAAGAAACTCTCAACACGAAAGATGAAGCTCTAAAAATAGCAGAGGTGAGAGAAAGTGACTACAACAGTGAGCTGGGAAAGGTTGAATAGGAAGCAAAGTCGCTGACAAGAAATTCAACCTCAGGGCCACAGAGTCACCAACAAAGAGGGAGAATTCCTAACTTCACTCTTATTTGTTATTATTGTTCAAAAAAAAAAAAAACACGTGAGAGCTGAAATTTCTACTTTTCATAGACATAAGAAAACTAGAGGTCTTAGGAGTCCAACTAGGGTTAAGCAAATTTGGGTGAGGAAAGACCAAATACACTTATTTAGAAACATGGGAAAGGAAAAGATGTAATAGACACCCAAATTTGTTTGGTTTGTGAAAAATAGAGAATTTACTAACTTGGTTAAACACCCTTAGTTAATCCTAGCCCCACCCCAAATGCACAATGTAGAAAATCTTCGTGTATGTTATATTGATGCTTTATATTGTTTGAAAATTGAACAATTTATTTTCCTTCTTTAATCTAGTATTTCTCTCTATGCGTGGAATTGTATATGGTAATTGAGAGGAGAGAAAACATTAGGTTTGGTGGTAAAATCTATTGTGGGATTTGTTTAGTTTATTTCTTTTGAATAAATAGTGTTTGCAAACTCTTGTTGGGCATGAATTAAGTAGATTTTTAATTGCTGGAACTTTCTTATGTGCTTTGTGTGTGTGTAGATTTTCTATTGATTTTTGAGGAAGTGTGTTGTGTTGCTTGTGCGTTCAAGCAAGGTTCTTTATCTCTTGGGATGAAACAAAGACAACTTACGAGTCTTAGAGGGACGAGCGAGCGAAGAGTGCTCATAAAAAGGGTGAGGGCCTTATCCTATGAAAAGCAACATTTTGGGAGTTCGAAGTGCGTAAGCACCATGCCACGTCTTGCCTAGACGTTAAATCATGCGCTTGATGGGAGGCAACCCACTTAGGTATATTTCATTTTTAGTTTAAATTTTGATTTTATTTTAGTCATTTAATTTTTGAATTCTTTTTCTTTATTTTATTTTTGCTTAGAATAAGGGTGTGAGATGTTTGTGATAGTGGATTTAGGCCTTGAATGATCACATATTTTGTCCATATGGATGGTGATGATAACTCTTAATGAACTTACATTGCTATATCTCATGAGTTGATGATGAATTTATAGGATGTTATTGAACCACTTGATTCCAATCTTTGGGATAAATTTTAAATGGACATTAAATGTGTTCTTAAAACTCTTTGATTGTGGATGTGTGTTGTGCCGCGTTTATTGGTGTTTATATGCCTCAAAGACATTGAGGACAATGTCTAATTTAGGTTTAGGGGTGTGTGCGCAACACCGTCTCTTATTTGCAAATTGTGTGCAAATATTTTGAGCCTAATTTTTCTAAAATTTTTGAAAATCTTGTATTAATGTCATGCTTGAGCATATTTTGCTTACAGAGATTGTGTCATTATGTGTGCGAGTAAGGAATTGTGCATCTTTGCATTGCTTAGTTTAGATTAACTTCATGCCATTTAGAGTTGCATTGTGCAAAGCGTGCTAGTTCTTTTCTCTTGATATGAGAGTGAATATTCAATTGTGCTTAAAGGTTAGGAATTAATAGTGGAGACTTCCTGAGAGGTTCACAAACACGACCTTAAAAAGCATATTTTGAGGAAAGTTTTCACTCTTTAAACACTCATTTAAACACACATGTTATGCATATTTAAAATATCTCATTCACACTTAAATGTTGTTTGCCATAGAACATATGAACTGCTTGTGGATGCCTTAATTGACTTTGTGGACAAACCTTTTGAGATGATTTTAGGCAATGCATGTGAAACCCACTAAATTGGCCTAAATACTTCCAATCCCTCTATTGTGTGTGATCCATAGCCCATTTGAAGCCAAACACAATTAAGCTTTTCATTCATGAACCACATCTGTAAGGTTCCCATTTGTTGATTGGCTCATTTCATGGACAAACCACATGTTGGGGATTATTTGTAAGGGTAGCTTAAGTGTTGGTATTATTGCTCAATGCCCTTTGAAGACCTCGTCTTGATAAGCACCGAAGGTAAATTTCTATGTGCTTACTTGTCTTGAAGAGATAGTTGCACACACTCACAACTCATGCATATGTTTAATCCTTGTATGTTGTGTGTCTTATTTTTGTGCATTAATGTTCATTAACATCTCTTCTTGCATGTTATGTTGATTGCAGCTTGCATATCCAATTGCCTTGTCATGCTTAGACTTAGGATTGCATTTTTGCAATGGGCGCTCTCAAAAGCGCTCTACAGAAGCACTGTACGAACAGCGCCCATCGAGCGCTATACAGACCTGATCGATTTAATTCGGTCGCTGTACAGGCGCTGTACAAAGCGCCGTACGTACAATGCCACTCTGTTTTCCCGAGAGAACAGAGTTGGGGCGCTGTACAGAGGTACTCTACGTATAGCGCCCAAGGCAAAATAGTGGTGTCACTTATCAAAACGACCACACTTCATCTTGACAACCTATATATATGCCACTTTGACTTTAGGTCAATTAAGAGAGTTCATATTCAGATTTCATACTTAGGATATTTTTAAAAGAGAAGAAAAATTCCAAGAACTCATTTTTAATTACTCAAACACCTTTTAATGATCATCAATCATCATCTAGCATCATCTTTGATCATCTAGATGTTTTTTTGCATGGATTCTTCATCATACTTTGCTTGGTAAGCTTTTCACTAATATCTTACATATTTTGTGTTTTTCTTAACAAGCAATATCAATTTATTACTTGTATGATTTTCATATATCTTTTGATACAAGATTGAGATTAGTGTGTTGTATGTTTGAGAAGTTGTATTGTGATAGCTAATTAGGTTTTGTGCTTAATCTTGATTAGCTAAACTATTTGACATGTCATTTAGTTTTAATATCTAGGATTGTTCTAATTGCATATTCATCATCTTAGATAAGCATATAGGGTTTCCCTTGCTCTATATTGCATTTTGGATATTCATATATTCACTTAGGGTGTTAATCTCTTCATTGAGAAGTAAGACTTGTGTGGCTTCCGGGATTAGGTTGCCTTTTGTCACAAGCAATTGTAAGTCTTATGTGATGACCGGGATTAGGTGTTCACATAAGCAATTGGACTAGGTTCACTCATACCGGGAGTAGGTAGTGGTAGTGAGTTACATACCGGGATTATGTTGTAATCTTCATTATCATTAGTGGATTCGAGGTTCGAGTGTGGCGCACTTACCAGCCCGTGGTTTTTCCCGTGAGGGTTTCCAAGTAAATATCAAGTGTTATTTAAATTTCGCACATATTACATTTGTTATATAAATCGACTGGTCAGGGGCATTTTCGTAATATTGACTTCACACGAAAAATTGGGTAAAATCGATTAAAATCTATTCACCCCCCCTTCTAGATTAATATTAGACACACCGAGTATTTGTTTCAACATCAACATAAACCATATAGCCTATACACTAGACTTACCTTGTACCAAATGGTTTGCTAAGGTTTAGGGGTTAAATGTAAGCTTTGAGGAGTATTAAAATGTAAGGCCTGTATCTAGGCATGTATATGTGCAAACATATTAAAAATATGAAATGCCATGCTTGAAAAGAAAAGAAAAGAAAAAAAAACAAAGCAAAGCAAAAGAAAGGAAAGAAAAAAAAAAAAAAAAGATGAATGAGGCACAAATTGCCTAGATGAAATTAAATGAACTACTCAATGAAAATTAAGAGTAGAAATTGCACAAAGTGAATTGTAAGCCTGGAGGCCAAAGTGTGGATTATGAAATTTGTAATGAGCAAAGTGTGCTTAACTTAGAATGTATGCCTTAGTGTGACCATTGGGTGTTTGCTATCAAATTTTCCCATTTATTGACTCACCATTCACCTTAGGCCCCATTGCAACCAAATGGAAGACCTATTTGATCTTTAGGGGTGTCCACTTTGAAAATTTTGGTTGATACATGTTCTTTTCAATTCATGGCTATCAATTCCATTCGTGAGACAAATTTTCAGAAATTATGTTTTTAAAATGATCATGTGCAATTATATTTGACATCTTGAACATAAACTCATATTGTATATTGATTGTGAGTGAAGCCTAGGATCTGTGCAAAAATGAGAGAATCCAGTGAAGATTAGATGTCGAGGCGAATTACATTCCCTACCGAATGGCACTCTAGTTTTTAAAGCTTTAACATCTTGAATGTAGGATCGCGTTACGTGCAATGTGTACTTAGAGTGGCATGACTTTAATCTTCATTTAGCATCTCATACATGCACGTTTCCTAATGAGCACAACATTGGCTAAATCTTTTCACTTATGGTTTTGCAAGTATAATATTGACTTTTGAGTTTTTTACAAAGAATCGGTGTTTTAATTTTGATCATTTGGTATTTAGACACAGGTCCATGGTGCTTATTATTTGTTTTCCTCGAGGACGAGCAAAAGATAGGTTTAGGGGTATTTGATCGAACTAAAATTGGTGCGATTTTTGCCCTCGTTTCCTTCTCTCCTTGCTTGATTCTCGGTCAAGATCCTATGATTTCATTGTGTGAATTAAGTGTTTTCAGGTAATTATGGAGTTTAAGGGCATTGGAGTAATATCGGTCAATTAGGGGCAAAACAAGCTAAAAAGCAAGAAAAGAAGCTTCAATGCACGGGTATTGTGTTGGTCAACATACCCGCGCACTTCTAGCCTACTTCCAGCATAGGAATTCCCACACAGGACCCATGCAACACCCGCACACTGAAGGATCAAAGAAGACAACAGAACGCCATAAAGTGCGGGTACAGTGCGGGTCCCAACCGCACTCTCACCCACACTGATGAGAATCAAGAAACATCACCAAAGGATCCATTGCATATTCCAGTTGGGCCAATTACAAGGGCCAAGAGGATCAAAGAAGCATTTAATAGGGGCTGAGTCTGAGTTGCTGAAATCCAAGTTCGGCCCACATGAAGACCAAACCGGGCTGAACTTCGTGGGCCTCTACAGAGTGCATATGAGGTCGGATCGTCTATTATAATATGTTTTCGGAAAGCCAAGACGATCCCTACAAATGTGAAGAAGACTCCGTCATCCGTAACAGATCAAAACCGGCCTAAATTCGGCAATCTAGTTTGTTGCGCGAAGACTTGAGCTGAGGAGTCCAAATTTCAGTTTTCATTATTGGTTTCTAAAGAATAAAGAGTTGATTTGTTTCCCAAATTAAGGGGCTGATTTGTTTCCATCTTTTAGCCTTCCAAATAGGGAGCAAGTCAATAGTTTCTTGTTTTAGTTTTTATTTTCTTTCCCATTGGTAAGGCAATTATTGCTCATTTTAGTTTCCTGATTGTAAGGCCTTAATTACCAAATATTTATTTCCTTTTTAGGTTTTAGGGTTTCAGTTTATAAGGGACTCATTGATGTATTATTAGGGATCAGACTTGATTTTGAATGAAATTTGAGAGAATTTTCTCTTTTGTTCTTTGAGAACTAATTGGAACTTATCAGATTTCTTTGTGGCGTTCCTCCTTGATTGTGGCGTCTTCCTTTATACCAAGGTTCACATCTCGATATAGGTGTTGGGTCACGGTTTCCATCCGAACCAGAGGTTAGAACGATCTTAAGTATCAATCTTGATATAATCGACAAGGTTCGTATCATTGGAATGATGAGAATCAAGAAGCATCACCAAAGGATCCATTACATATTCCAGTTGGGCCAATTACAAGGGCCAAGAGGATCAAAGAAGCATTTAATAGGGGCTGAGTTTGAGTTGCTGAAATCCAAGTTCAGCCCACATGAAGACCAAATCCGGGCTGAACTTCGTGTGCCTCTACAGAGTGCATATGAGGTCGGATCGTCTATTATAATATGTTTTCGGAAAGCACAAGACGATCCCTACAAATGTCAAGAAGACTCCGTCATCCGTAACAAATCAAAACTAGCCCAAATTCGGAAATCTAGTTTGTTGCGCGAAGACTTAAGCTGAGGAGTCCGAATTTTAGTTTTCCTTATTGGTTTCTAAAGAATAAAGAGTTGATTTGTTTCCCAAATTAAGGGGCTGATTTGTTTCCATCTTTTAGCCTTCCAAATAGGGAGCAAGTCAATAGTTTCTTGTTTTAGTTTTCATTTTCTTTCCCATTTGTAAGGCAATTATTGCTCATTTTAGTTTCCTGATTGTAAGGCCTTAATTGCCAAATATTTATTTCCTTTTAGGTTTTAGGGTTTCAGTTTTATAAGGGACTCATTGATGTATTATTGGGGATCAAACTTGATTTTGATTGAAATTTGAGAGAATTTTCTCTTTTGTTCTTTGAGAACTAATTGGAACTTATCAGATTTCTCAGTGGCGTTCCTCCTTGACTTATCAATCGAGTATTCCATCCTTGATTATGGCGTTTTCCTTTATACCAAGGTTCACATCTCAATATAGGTGTTGGGTCATGGTTTCCATCCGAACCAGAGGTTAGAACGATCTTAGGCATCAATCTTGATACAATCGACGAGGTTCGTATCACACACTCTACTTTCTAGAGTAGGAATTCCAACGTTGGAGTGCGGGTAAGTGCAGATCCCTGATCCACACTCCACCCGCATTTTACGGGAAACTCGGGAGCTAAAATTGTGAAGAATTGATAAAGTGCAGGTCCCTGAACCGCACTCCTCCCGCACTACGCATGCGTCAGACTCAATTTTCAAGCTTAAGTGACCTATTTTTGCATCCCCTATAAATATAACCTTATATGTTTCAACCAAAACAATCCCTACACCTCCTACACTTAGATAATTTCTTTCTTTACTTGTTTTCTAGCCTAGGAATATTTTCCCTCTCATCCATACTTATCTCTACTCATCTAAAGGCAACTGAGGAGATTTGGATTCAAGCTTCAAAGAAGGAGACATCTTCAAGGGTTTCCTCTCAATCTCTTCTCTTAGTTTTGTATTTATTATTTAGAACCATGAGTAGCTAAATCCCCCACTAAGGGGTTGATGTGATTAGTTGATGGATATTGGGTTTTTGTAATTAAACTCTATTATTTTATATTCAATCTATCTCTATGTTCTATTCTATTGCTTTAATTGCTTTCCAATATTGATTTGCTTGGATACACCCTCTTAGGATGTTTGTTTGGATTACTTGAGTAGGCAACTAGGTGTACACCCTATTTCGTTGTCTATTGCTCTTTTGAATGGAAGGGATTTTCGGAATCCCAGCTCCGTAACCGCACTCTTCATCTAACCTCGAACGGGTGTCCGTCGCTATACACCCTAGGATGGCTCTTGTAAGGGGATTAGAAGCCTTCTCTATAAACCCTAGGTTGGCTAAATTAGTAAATTGGAGCCCTAGATAGATATACGTGCATTCATTGTCCTAATCAAGCAACTAACACTATACATCCTAGGTTTTTTTTTTTTGGGGGGTAAATAAATAGTATCATAAAAAAAGAGAAAGAATGTACAAAATAGAAGGGGCATACCCTAGGAAAAACAAGAGCAAAAAACAAAAGCTCAAACCAGCTCAAACACACGAGCAAAACAAGAAGCAAGAGCTAAACAAGGGCTCAAACAAACAAAAACACAAGGCAAACAAATCAACTAATAGAAATATTCCACTTTAAAGCAATATAAGGCCAATCCTTTAAGTTGATAGATAAGAGCCTACTACGAATAGTGTCAATAATGGAACGGGCAACGACTATACTGGTCTTCTAAGGGCTCCCAAATATTCTGTTAATCAAAAATTATCACCGGGGTGAAATTTCTAATTAACGGTTTATGAGGGACCCAAATAGGGGTAGATCTGGGCTAGCGGGATACCTAGTAGCTCGATACCCCGCTTGTACCTATAAATCAGTACATACTAGTAGAATGATAAAGATTCTGGTATTTGATGGAATGAAATTCAATTTATTTTATTTAGTATAACATATAATGAAACTTACAATTTGTTGAGAGCATAAGCATGATCATAACGACAATGAAGAACAAAAGTAACTCGGTAGGCAATGGTGATGGAGCTTTTTATGTCTGTCGATTAGTGGAATAAGTCTGGTAAGGTTTTTTTCTCCCCCCTCCTCTGTTGTCATATGATGAATATATATAGGCCCATTTCTTACTGTCCACTCCTAGAACTTCGGTCTAGGGTTTTAGCAAATTACGGGTCTTTCCTTGGCGATCAACGGGTTCGTCGGTGATGAGAATCAAGAAGCTTCACCAATGGATCCATTTCATGTTCCATTTGGGCCAATTACAAGGGGCAAGAGGATCAAAGAAGCATTTAATGGGGGCTGATTCTGAGTTGCTGAAGTCCAAGTTCAGTCCACATGAAGACCAAATCTGGGCTGAACTTCGTGGGCCTCTATAGAGAGCATCTGAAGTCAGATTGTCTATTATAATATGTTTTCGAAAAGCCCAAGACGAGCCCTACAGATGTTATGAAGACTCCGTCATCCGTAACAGATCAAAACAGGCCCAAATTTGGCCATCTAGTTTGTTGCGCGAAGACTTGAGCTAAGGAGTCTGAATTTCAGCTTTATCCTTTTTAGTTTCCAAAGAATAATGAGTTGATTTGTTTCCCAAATTAAAAGGCTGATTTGTTTCAAAATTTATCCTTCCAAATAGGGAGTAAGTCAACTAATTGCATGTTTTAATTTTAATTTCTTTCTTGATTGTAAGGCATTAATTGCCCATATATTTTCCTGATTGTAAGGCATTAATTGCCAAATATTTATTTCCTTTTTAGGTTTTAGGGTTTTAGTTTATAAGGGACTCATTGATGTATTATTAGGGATCAGACTTGATTTTGAATGAAATTTGAGAGAATTTTCTCTTTTGTTCTTTGAGAACTAATTGGAACTTATCAGATTTCTCTGTGGCGTTCCTCCTTGATTGTGGCGTCTTCCTTTATACCAAGGTTCACATCTCGATATAGGTGTTGGGTTGCGGTTTCCATCCGAACCAGAGGTTAGAACGATCTTAAGTATCAATCTTGATATAATCGACAAGGTTCGTATCATTGGAATGATGAGAATCAAGAAGCATCACCAAAGGATCCATTACATATTCCAGTTGGGCCAATTACAAGAGCCAAGAGGATCAAAGAAGCATTTAATAGGGGCTGAGTTTGAGTTGCTGAAATCCAAGTTCAGCCCACATGAAGACCAAATCCGGGCTGAACTTCGTGTGCCTCTATAGAGTGCATATGAGATCGGATCGTCTATTATAATATGTTTTCGGAAAGCACAAGACGTTCCCTACAAATGTCAAGAAGACTCCGTCATCCGTAACAAATCAAAACTAGCCCAAATTCGGAAATCTAGTTTGTTGCGCGAAGACTTAAGCTGAGGAGTCCGAATTTTAGTTTTCCTTATTGGTTTCTAAAGAATAAAGAGTTGATTTGTTTCCCAAATTAAGGGGCTGATTTGTTTCCATCTTTTAGCCTTCCAAATAGGGAGCAAGTCAATAGTTTCTTGTTTTAGTTTTCATTTTCTTTCCCATTTGTAAGGCAATTATAGCTCATTTTAGTTTCCTGATTGTAAGGCCTTAATTGTCAAATATTTATTTCCTTTTAGGTTTTAGGGTTTCAGTTTATAAGGGACTCATTGATGTATTATTGGGGATTAGACTTGATTATGAATGAAATTTGAGAGAATTTTCTCTTTTGTTCTTTGAGAACTAATTGGAACTTATCAGATTTCTCTGTGGCGTTCCTCCTTGACTTATCAATCGAGTATTCCATCCTTGATTGTGGCGTTTTCCTTTATACCAAGGTTCACATCTCAATATAGGTGTTGGGTCGTGGTTTCCATCCGAACCAGAGGTTAGAACGATCTTAGGCATCAATCTTGATACAATCGACGAGGTTCGTATCACACACTCTACTTTCTAGAGTAGGAATTCCAACGTTGGAGTGCGGGTGAGTGCAGATCCCTGATCCACACTCCACCCGCATTTTACGGGAAACTCGGGAGCTAAAATTGTGAAGAATTGATAAAGTGCGGGTCCCTGAACCGCACTCCTCTCGCACTACGCATGCGTCAGACTCAATTTTCAAGCTTAAGTGACCTATTTTTGCATCCCCTATAAATATAACCTTATATGTTTAAACCAAAACAATCCCTACACCTCCTACACTTAGATAATTTCTTTCTTTACTTGTTTTCTAGCCTAGGAATATTTTCCCTCTCATCCATACTCATCTCTACTCATCTAAAGGCAACTAAGGAGATTTGGATTCAAGCTTCAAAGAATGAGAGATCTTCAAGGGTTTCCTCTCAATCTCTTCTCTTAGTTTTGTATTTGTTATTTAGAACCATGAGTAGCTAAATCCCCCACTAAGGGGTTGATGTGATTAGTTGATGGATATTGGGTTTTTGTAATTAAACTCTATTATTTTATATTCAATCTATCTCTATGTTCTATTCTATTGCTTTAATTGCTTTCCAATATTGATTTGCTTGGATACACCCTCTTAGGATGTTTGTTTGGATTACTTGAGTAGGCAACTAGGTGTACACCCTATTTCGTTGTCTATTGCTCTTTTGAATGGAAGGGATTTTCGGAATCCCAGCTCCGTAACCGCACTCTTCATCTAACCTCGAACGGGTGTCCGTCGCTATACACCCTAGGATGGCTCTTGTAAGGGGATTAGAAGCCTTCTCTATAAACCCTAGGTTGGCTAAATTAGTAAATTGGAGCCCTAGATAGATATACGTGCATTCATTGTCCTAATCAAGCAACTAACACTATACATCCTAGGTTTTTTTTTTTTTTGGGGGGGGTAAATAAATAGTATCATAAAAAAAGAGAAAGAATGTACAAAATAGAAGGGGCATACCCTAGGAAAAACAAGAGCAAAAAACAAAAGCTCAAACCAGCTCAAACACACGAGCAAAACAAGAAGCAAGAGCTAAACAAGGGCTCAAACAAACAAAAACACAAGGCAAACAAATCAACTAATAGAAATATTCCACTTTAAAGCAATATAAGGCCAATCCTTTAAGTTGATAGATAAGAGCCTACTACGAATAGTGTCAATAATGGAACGGGCAACGACTATGCTGGTCTTCTAAGGGCTCCCAAATATTCTGTTAATCAAAAATTATCACCGGGGTGAAATTTCTAATTAACGGTTTATGAGGGACCCAAATAGGGGTAGATCTGGGCTAGCGGGATACCTAGTAGCTCGATACCCCGCTTGTACCTATAAATCAGTACATACTAGTAGAATGATAAAGATTCTGGTATTTGATGGAATGAAATTCAATTTATTTTATTTAGTATAACATATAATGAAACTTACAATTTGTTGAGAGCATAAGCATGATCATAACGACAATGAGGAACAAAAGTAACTCGGTAGGCAATGGTGATGGAGCTTTTTGTGTCTGTCGATTAGTGGAATAAGTCTGGTAAGGTTTTTTTCTCCCCCCTCCTCTGTTGTCATATGATGAATATATATAGGCCCATTTCTTACTGTCCACTCCTAGAACTTCGGTCTAGGGTTTTAGCAAATTACGGGTCTTTCCTTGGCGATCAACGGGTTCGTCGGTGATGAGAATCAAGAAGCTTCACCAACGGATCCATTTCATGTTCCATTTGGGCCAATTACAAGGGGCAAGAGGATTAAAGAAGCATTTAATGGGGGCTGATTCTGAGTTGCTGAAGTCCAAGTTCAGTCCACATGAAGACCAAATCTGGGCTGAACTTCGTGGGCCTCTATAGAGAGCATCTGTAGTCGGATTGTCTGTTATAATATATTTTCGGAAAGCCCAAGACGAGCCCTACAGATGTTATGAAGACTCCGTCATCCGTAACAGATCAAAACAGGCCCAAAGTTGGCCATCTAGTTTGTTGCGCGAAGACTTGAGCTAAGGAGTCCGAATTTTAGCTTTATCCTTTTTAGTTTCCAAAGAATAATGAGTTGATTTGTTTCCCAAATTAAAAGGCTGATTTGTTTCAAAATTTATCCTTCCAAATAGGGAGCAAGTCAACTAATTGCATGTTTTAATTTTAATTTCTTTCTTGATTGTAAGGCATTAATTGCCCATATATTTTCCTGATTGTAAGGCATTAATTGCCAAATATTTATTTCCTTTTTAGGTTTTAGGGTTTCAGTTTATAAGGGATGAATGGATGTAATATGAGATCAGACTTTTGAATGAAATAATATTTTCAGAGAACATTTTCTCTTTGGTTCTTCATTGAACTACAAACTTATCAATTTTCTATCTTGTGGCATTCAAATATGACTTATCAATTGAGTATTCCATCCTTGATTGTGGCGTCCTCCTTTATACCAAGGTTCACATCTCGATATAGGTGTTGGGTCGCGGTTTCCATCCGAACCAGAGGTTAGAACGATCTTAGGCATCAATCTTGATACAATCGACAAGGTTCGTATCATTTGGTATTAGAGCTTCGGCCTCTAACATCAGGTTTAATCTATCTTTGTTATTCTTCTTCTTTGATTTCGTTGATCACAAAAAAAACAAAATAGACCTTGCTGAATTTTGATTTGATTAAGTCAAAAAAAAAAAAAAATGTTTGACGATGTACAACGTGACAATGTTTTTTACACCTGATGTCATGTTAATGATAAGGTATATAGCATGATTATTGATGGTGGTAGTTGTACTAACGTTGCAAGCACAACCATGGTTAACAAATTAGGATTGCCAACGATGCTGCATCCTAAGCCGTATAAATTGCAATGGTTGAATGATAGTGGTGAGGTGAGGGTGACTAAACAGGTCTTAGTGGCGTTCCGGATCGGTAAATATGAAGATGAAGTCTTGTGTGATGTGGTACCAATGCATGCGACCCATATCCTTTTGGGGCGACCATGGCAGTTTGATAGGCGTGCAACTCATGATGGTTATACAAATAGATACTCTTTTGTACTCAATAAAAAACGAATCACTCTTGTACCCTTAACCCCAATACAAGTATATGAAGATCAAGTGAGGTTAAAAGAACAAAGAGATGTAAAAAAGGATAGTGAGAGTTCAAAAGAAAAAGAGACAAAAGAAAGAGAGATCAAAATAGCAAAAAAAGAAAAAAATAGTGAAAAAGAAACAGAAAATTATGCTATTGAGGAAAAAAAGAGCGAAAAAGAAACAAGAATTTTTGTGAGTTAGGAAAAAAAGAGTGAAAAAGAAACATAATTTTTTGCTCATGAGGAAAAAAAGAGTGAAAAAGAAACATAAATTTTCGCTAGTGAGGAAAAAAAAAAAAGAGATCAAAAAGGCATTGTTTTCAAATCAGCCAACTTCTTGGCCTAGTGTTCTTGTTTCTCTTTTGCAATGTTTTGATGAAGTGTCGTAGGCTATCAACAACATTACGGTGAAGATTCGAGGACGAATCCTTTTGAAGAGAGGGGGAATGATGAGAATCAAGAAGCTTCACCAACGGATCCATTTCATGTTCTAGTTGGGCCAATTACAAGGGGCAAGAGGATCAAAGAAGCATTTAATGGGGGCTGATTTTGAGTTGCTGAAGTCCAAGTTCAGTCCACATGAAGACCAAATCCAGGCTGAACGTCGTGGGCCTCTATAGAGAGCATCTGAAGTCGGATTATCTATTATAATATGTTTTCGGAAAGCCCAAGACGAGTCCTACAGATGTTATGAAGACTCCGTCATCAGTAACGGATCACAACAGGCCTAAATTCGACCATCTAGTTTGTTGCACGAAGACTTGAGCTAAGGAGCCCGAATTTCAGCTTTATCCTTTTTAGTTTCCAAAGAATAATGAGTTGATTTGTTTCCCAAATTAAAAGGCTGATTTGTTTCAAAATTTATCCTTCCAAATAGGGAGCAAGTCAACTAATTGCATGTTTTAATTTTAATTTCTTTCTTGATTGTAAGGCATTAATTGCCCATTTATTTTCCTGATTGTAAGGCATTAATTGCCAAATATTTATTTCCTTTTTAGGTTTTAGGGTTTCAGTTTATAAGGGACGAATGGATGTAATATGAGATTAGACTTTTGAATGAAATAATATTTTCAGAGAACATTTTCTCTTTGGTTCTTCATTGAATTGCGAACTTATCAAGGTTCTATCTTGTGGCGTTCAAACATGACTTATCAATCGAGTATTCCATCCTTGATTGTGGCGTCCTCCTTTATACCAAGGTTTTGAAAAATTATAATTATTTAGGGTTTTTTAGGGAGGGGGGGAGACTCGAAACCACGATCTCATGATGTAGATGTGTGGGGCATACCACAGGACTCATCTCATGTTTTCTATACATGCATATATGCTTTTTCAATAAATAGGCAAGCAGAAGGCAACCAAAAAGATACAAAAGAAAAGGCCTAGCTCAATTAATATGTCCACCACCGATGTTGAGTTATCAATCTCATGAGTCATGAGCAACAACACATCTAGCTAACTCACAAACAAACACAACTCAAAAGAACAAATATGCAAGTCAAGTCAGTATCCAATTCTTCATATATCAACTTTGAGCGCGCGAGCGTGCGCACACACAGGCATATATATATATATATTCTCAATTTATTTATTTATTTTTAAAGCTGAAAAAACCCTAGGCAGTACCCAAGAATATATAAATAAAGGAAAAAAGAAACAAAAGAATCCAAAAAACACAATAGAACAGAGGACATAGCCCCAAAAAACCCAAAGGCACGCAGGCCAAACAAGAAAAAAGCAAACAAGGAAAACCCGAAAGATTCTCTACCTATATAATCATTACCAACTAACCGAGAACAGAACGAAGGAGTGGAGGACCACCATAAATCAGAAGGAACACCCAAAGTGTGTTTAGAGAGAGCATCCGCCATCTGGTTACCTTCCCTGAAGATGTGAGAAACCTAGAACTCCATGTGCGATATATTCTCTATTTATTATTAAAGCTATATTGTGATAAATTAATATATGATTTTGTTCACAGAGGGAATTTTAATTTTCTTTTTTTCTTTTTAGTACTATCTAACATTAATAATTTATTTTTGATGTCTCCTTCTCTTTATTAACTTCTTAGTCAAAACTATAATGGTTTTATGTGAACCTCAAGTAGATAATCTCTTGATTTGGCTGTCTAGGACATTGTATCGTGCATGCTTCCTAGACATTATGGTCCTTTTCATGGCTTCACACCATTTTATCGCCTTTTTCATCTCAATAATGTCCTAATTATATGTTAAAAAATATTGGGTCTTCCTTTCAACATCTTACCTAAATTAATCAAAATTTTGACTCCCTTTATATTTTAAAGAGAGTATGTTGAGATATAGGTCAAAAGTATTGAATAACTTGATTGATATTAATTGGTAATTATTTGTATTCATTAGAACATTTTAAATATTGTTGTTGAGCCCTTATCTCAGCTTTAAAAGTTTTTATTAATATAATTATCGAGTCATTTTAATTAAAAAATCTAGTGCTGGGATACTAAAAATCTCATTGTATCTATCGAAAATATCAAAAATTTTCTAGTAGGTATACAATATAGGTATATTTATACCATATTAATACACATCGTTATACTTTTGCTATGTATATTATTATATTTGAAGTTATGTTGCTTACATGGTAAAAGTGTGATGATGTGTATTAGTATGTTATAAATATGTCTATATTGTGTGCGAGAGAAAAATTGTTAAAAATATATAAAAAATTTCAAATTGAGATACACTTTATGAAGTTTGTACTTGTATTATTTATTATTATTATTATTTTTGAAAGTAACTTGTATTTTCTTCTTAGATATGACTTATTGGAATATGTGTTGACGAGTTATTGTAAATTAGTCTAGGTTAATGTAACATAATATACTAAAAAAAAAAAAAATAAATAATGAATTATTGGATATATGAGTTGATTTGGATTATATGAATTTTATTTTAAGCAATCCAAATCGAACCAGTCTTTGATTGGATTAATATTTTTTTTATTTGTGTAACCGAACCGACCCATAAAATTTAGATTAGATTCAACTAATAAGCTAATTAGTACATATCAGCTAATAATAGAGATCGATTAACACTAAAAGCTCTTTAATAGTTCGATTACACGGTTTTTTGCACGCCTCTAGTCTACATAATGTTAAGCTAATTGAATAAATCAACTCCAATCAATTCGTGGTAGGCAAATTGAAGTGTCAATGTTTTCAATCGTCTAGACCAACCAAAAGAGAAGCGACAATGACCATCAGATAACGATCGGACGGACCACGTGGAAGATAATAATAAATATAATACGACAAACACATGCGCATGAGTGGACCGAATCATATATCTATCCATGGCAGAGAGAGAGAGAGAGAGCTTGGGCAAGTAATGCAAGTTTCGGCTATTATTTCAAATCCCTTTTAAAAAGCCATTAGAATAGATTTATATGCAGAGACATTAAAGGCAGTGTTTGGGTCCCATGAATCCATGTGGGTGCCATACCGATCCATGAATCATGTGGTGCATGTTAGGGTATACGACAGTGATTGAAGCCAAACACAGTGCGTATATGTGTGTGTTTAATTAGTGTGTATTATTGCAGGTGGGGTGGGGAAAGAGAAAAGAAAGCTTGTGGAGACGGAGAGGATAGGGTCCAATTCAGGTAGGGACTCTCTGACTCTGAGAATGAAGTTTGGCAGAAAATTTGGAATCTCTCAATCTCTTTTAGGGTTTATTTTTCTGTTGAAACTACTCCATATAGTTGACGAAATCAATTTGGATCCGAATTCGATATTGATCTGAACTCTTATAGTATTCAATCATCAATAATAAATATTCAATAAAATGTTACATGTTCAAAAAAGTGGAGGATCCGAGTTCGACTGAAACCTGAAGTTGGCAGTCGACCCTACACATACTAGGAGTACCCTGCATTTTACCTAGCTAGAAATGTGTGTGTGTGGCAGATAAGGTTCCTGCAAACGATTGTCCCATAATGGTTGGAAAACCTAAAAGGAATAAAGTCAATTGCAATCCCTTTAATTTTATTTTATTTTCAGTGTATACATGTCTTTAAAATAGGACCAATCATTTAGTGATAAAATTCAGGGTACCTTGTTGTAAGTTACATTTACAATTATTCTTATTCTTATCTGATCAGACTAGCTAGTCTCATCTCTGTCACATTAAGGTGTAGAATGTCTTCTCTGACTGATCAAACAAAAACTTCTTGAAGGATGTGTTCCTGCACCTGGAGGCTCTATCCGAAATTATTTATTTAAATTTAACTCAAAAGGATAACTAATTAATTAATCATGAAATACAAGCTGAGTTTGGACTCCAACTAGCTAATTGTTAATTGATTTGTTCATAAATTTAGATTATATACTGTTATCCTGAAAATCCGGTGGGAACTTTTGAGATACTAGTTGACCGTAGGTACTAGTGCACGTACCACGGTTGATACGGATCGGGTAGGGGACCTGCCTAGTTCAGTCGAGGCTAGTTGAAATTCCTTTAAACAATAGTGTAGAATATACCTAGGGGGTGTGAATAGGTATAGGCCCAAAATCATCCAAATTCAAAATTGGTGGAATACAACCAAAAGAATGCACACTTGATGATTCAACAAATGAATTGATTTAACTAATACATAAGTAAATCAAAATACAAGAGATGCAATCAATGTAAGATATGGAAGATAATGAAAAATAAAACGAAAATAGACACAAGTATTTTTACGTGGTAAAACCTCAAAGAGGAAACATCCACGGGTTGATACCACAATAACCACCGGCAAAACAATTCACTATGAAAGAAGGAGATACACACTCAATACAATCAACTCCTAGTCTATCCTCAAAACCAAGTGAATCACTTCCCTACTCCCTATCCAAGATGAGTCCTTCACCTCTAAGAAGCAACTTCCTATCCAAGACGCTCACGTCTCTAGGAAGATTTCCGGATCACAAAAATCCTAGTCAAGCTTCCCTATCTCAACTATCTGGAGTATCGCACTCCTAACTAAGACTTTTGCTTAGTTATCCGAATCCTCTTGATTCTAACTAAGACTCCTTGCTTGGCTATCCGGAAAACTTTCCTAATCAAGTCTTCTTGCTCAAATTAAAGCTTCACTCACTTTAACAAGAGACTTCAACCTTTTCACAAGGCAACGATCTAGGTGATGCACATGTATGCAAACACAATCAAATAGAACAAGATGATCAATCAAGCTCTATGAACATGTTCAATGATAAACTAGAATATGCTTTCAACAAACAATCACAAATGTATCTAGAAATCAAGACATGTGAATCAATAAGAACAAGATGAGAATATTCAATATCAACCTCAAAAACCTAGTTCTTAGATCATGAAATTAAACCTAGAAATCATCATGAAGCACATCATACAAATCATTTCTTGAATCAATCTCAAGTTAATCAAGCTTAGCTAAAATATGTTTAAAAAGGATCACAAAGCTAAAACTCAACAATCTATCGATCAATCAAACCTCAAATATGAATTAACATCATTCTTAACACATTTCATCAATCAAATAGGAAGATTAAATGAGATGATCAAAAGAGAAAGTAAAACCACTACAAGAAAATAGTTATTTGTTGAAAGTTTTTAACTGACAACAATCCTTGATAGTTATTAACTTTCTTGACAGTTTTTAACTGTCAAGGATTGTTGACAGTTAAAAACTATCAACAAATAAAAAACATTATATATATATATATATTATTAATATATTAAATAATATATAATATATATTATTTAATATATTAATATATAATTTATATAATAATATAATATATATAATACCTATAATACATATAATATATATATATATAATATAATATAATATAATATAATATAATATATATAATAATAATATATTATTTTTGGAAAGGAGGGTATTTTTGGAACGGAGTTGGGGCATATGAGGGTATTTATGGAATAAAAATTTTAGTTTGGAATGGAAGGGCATTCCATTAGTTTTTGGATGGAATGCCCATTCAACCAAAATGGTCGAATCCCTATTCCAATGGAATCACTATTACATTGCATTTTAACAAACCAAACGAATGGAATGGCTTTCTTTCCATTCAATTCCATCTAGCCAAACATGGCCTATACGAGACTTGTGATATCAATTGTAATAAGAATGATTTGGAATACAACTCTTATTATAGGGGAGATATTTCTCAACATACATCTTGCAATTTAATAAACAAATGTAAGACTCGGATTACTAATTTATATGGGTATTTGCATTATTAACGTGTCTCTTAGTATGAAATAAGAGAGTGCAAAATAAATAAATTATTTTTTTGTATTTTTTGAAAGTAAATGATTTAAAAGTAAATTTATTAAATTTAAAATTTTACTTATCCAATATCGGTTTTCCCAAAAATCAATATCTTACTGTAAAATAAATCCATATCGGGATTTTTTTTTGGTGTTGAAAATAGGAAGTAAAAGTTTAAAAAAATTATTAAAGATAAAAAAAAATTATATATTATGAATGTTTTATAATATAATATATATAATATATATTATATTATATATTATATAAATATTATAAATATATATTATTTTTATATTATTAGATGTGATTTGCTATAAATATATATATATATATATATATATATATATTATTATTACATATTATATAAATATTATAAATATATAATATATATTATTTAATATAATGATATATAATATATAATATATTATATTATAAAACATTCATAATATATAATTTTTTCATTATCTTTAATAATTTTTTTTAAACTTTTACTTCCTATTTTCAACACCAAACAAAATCCCGATATGGATTTTTTTTTTTATAGTAAGATATCGGTTTTTGGGCAAACCAATATTAAATAAGTAAAATTTTAAATTTAATAAATTTACTTTTAAATCATTTATTTTTAAAAAATTCAATTTTTTTTTAAATTGTTTATTCATTTTGCACCCTCTTGTTTCATATTAAGAGACATGTTAATAATCCAATTACCCATATAAATTAGTAATCTAAGTCTTACATTTGTTCATTAAATTGCATGATGCATGTTGATAAATATCTCCCATGTAGTGAGAGTTGTATTTTAAATCATGCTTATTACAACTGATGTCACAAGTCTCCTATAGGCCATGTTTGATTGGATGGAATGGAAAGAAAGTCATTCCATTCGTTTGGTTTGTTAAAATGCAAAGGAACGGTGATTCCATTGGAATGGGGATTCCACCATTTTGGTGGAATGGGCATTCCATCCAAAAACCAATAGAAAGCCATTCCATTTCAAACTAAAATTTATATTCCATAAATATCCTCATATGCCCCAACTCCATTACAAAAATACCCTCAGCTCCTTTCCAAAAACAATATATTATTAGTATATATTATATTATTATAATATATATAACGATATATAAACATATATAATATAATATTAATATATTAATATATATATTATATATATAATATATATATATATATATGTATTATATATTATATTATATTATTATATATTAATATATTAAATAATATATATATATATATATGTATTATATATTATATTATATATATTATTATATTAAATAATATATAATTATATATATAATATACTTTTATATTTTATTATTATTATCCATAATATATCATGCTATTATACATTTATACTTAGAGGTATTTTGGTCAAAATACAGTTAACTCCATTCTATTCTGTTGTTAACAAAACAAAATAATATTGATTCAGAGACTAATTATAAAGTTCCAACCAAACAAAAAACTTAGTTTTCCTTTCATTTGCATTCTCATTCTCATTCCCATTACCATTCCGATTATCATTTCACCATGTAACCAACCGTGACCATAGAGTATTGATCAATAACTCGACTATATATGTTTTAAAAAATATGATTTTATTAAAAGTTTTAATAAATATTTTTAAATATATTTTGATTAGTTGAATAAATTTAAGTTTATCTAACAAGGTTTTTTTTTTTTTTTTTAAATTTCTAACAACTCATATAGTTTATATATAAATATTGTTCAATTGTAAACACATAAGGGTTTTAGTCAAGTGGTAAAGACTTGAACTTGAGACCTTTCAACTCCCACTACTAACATTTAATTGTTATTATTATCACAGGTGGCCAGACGGCGGCGGCGGCGGCGGCTGGGGCGGCAGCTAGGGCTGTCAAAACGGGTCAACGAATCGAGTAAACAGGTCAACCCATTTAGTCTCGACCCGACACGACCCGTTTAAGTAAACGGGTCAACCTCTTGTAACCCGACACGACCCGTTTAGTTTAACAGGTTAAACGGGTTAACCCGTGACCTGTTTAACTCATTCACTGTCTTCTTTTCTTCATCTCTACGGCTCTACCATCTCACTTCATCTCAAAAAGAAAAGAACCCTAGAACAGCTTAAAACCATATGTGGCCATCATCAATTCATCACATAGGCAAAATGGAATTTACATGAAATGCTATGCAAAATAACAACAAAAATCCATAAAAAAAACACATAAAAATCAGAAACACGGTGATTCAAACTCTGTCCTCTCTTTTAAACACAATACATCTTTGGATCTAAAATCTGACTTGAAAATAAAAAACAACCAAGAAAAAAAAAACCGAAATCCATAATTAATTAAAAAATAAAAAACTATCATGGGATAAAAAAATGAACAAGATAAAAATAAAAATAAAAATAAAAATATGAACAAGATAAGAACAATAGAATAGAATAGAAATCTGAAAAAAAAAAATGTCAATATAAAAGAGAAAAGATGAACGACGAAATATATGGTTACGAAGAAAAAAACAGAACATGAGAAAATATTCGATCTCTTGAAACATCAAGAAAAAAAAAATTGAAATCTAAAACTGAACAACAGATGAAAATTGAAATAAATTAAAATATGTAGAGGAGAAAAGAACAGATGTCTAGAAAACAAAATACAAGAAATCAAAAACCCAGAATCAAAGATGAAATATGAAGAAGAGAGACGAGATTGGTTTAGGTTAACTTTGAAAAAGAAAAAGAAATAGAGAAGGAGATAAGATTTGAGATTTGTTCAATTGGAGTGTGAGTGCGTTTGATTGAATGAGAATGAGATGACTATATACTATATAAAATATCAATAATAACCCCTATACAATTAAAACTGACAAATGCACCTTATATGCTAAACGGGTTAAACAGGTCACCCATTAACCCGTTAAGCAGAACCCGACATGACCCATATATATGTACGGGTCAAACGGGTTGACCCGTTTATGACCCGAACCCTTTTAAGGCCAACCCGAACCCGATTATCAACCTCATGTTCATGTCGGGTTCACGGGTCACGGGTCATTTTGACAGCTTTAGCGGCAGCGGTGGTGGTCCGACGGCAGAGGCGGAGGTGTCCTGCAGTGGCAGTGGTGGTCCAGCGACGGTGGTCTTCCAGCAGCGCAGGTGTGGCTGTGGTGGTGGTCCGACGGTGGTGGTCCGACGGTGGTGGTCCGGCTGGTGTGGCGGCGGTGGTGGTCCGACTGCAGGTCCGGTGGCGGCAGGTGGTCTTGCGGTGCCAGCGGCAAGTATGGCGGCTGTGGTCCGGCAGTTGTTGTCTGGCAGCGGTGGTGGTGGTCCGACGGTAGTCGGGGGTGGTGGATTGACGGCGATAGGTGCGGCGGCGGCGGCGGCGGCGGTGGTCCGGTAGAGACGGCAGCAGGTGTGGTGAAGGCTAGCCAGCGACTTGCCGGTGATGGTGGTCTCCGGCGGCGGGTGGTGGTGTATAAAAATAAAAAATGTTATTATAATTAAATAATGAAAATTTAAAAAATATATATATAAATATATATATATTGACAGTTAAAAACTATCAAGAAAAAATAATAATAATAATAATAATAAGAGATAATTCCATAGAATAGCCACTGCGGTTTTCCAATTTTTACATATAGCCACTAGTTTTTAAAAAACCAAATATAACCAATAGGATCATGGATCATGAATTGTGTGGTGGAATTTAGTGGGTTCTTTGACAAGTATAACCCTGGAGAGTTGTCAGTGGTTGTTGATGTAAGAGGTCCACAATGACCCCGTCTCCTTATTATATCTCAGATGAAGGCAATTCCCAAACCCAATCCCTAAAATACGGTGCGGCTTCCAACTGATTTTATTATGCATCTATTAAATTGAAATTCAAGTCGGTTAACCCAAACCCTTACACTTCAAAACAGCACCCAATTACCCGCGATATTTTGTATCTCCACCATAATCATATTTCCAGTTGTCGATTCGTTGCCGTGATTGAAGCGGTCCTAATCTTTTTCATCCATCCCCAATATCAGAGAAGATATGTTGTAGGGAAAAATACCGTAGTACACGCAGCGGAAGCGAGACTAAAAACGAGTTTTAGCATGTTTTAAAATTTTTCCTTTGATGAACCTTAACCCTTTAAATTAATTAACCATACATGTAAAGTAACAAAAAGTATAATACCTTTTGTCGCGTGATCCGATTGACTTACGTCGATGGTAATCCGCAACATCTTCAATCCTAGCACGAACGTGAATCACCTAGGAGCGTGGTCTCCCTTTTCCTTGAATTGCGAACCTGAGAATGGACAAACAAACTTTCTTTTTCTTTTGTTAGTCACAAAACAATCAAAAGAATACAAAGATTATTCCGGTCACTTTTGAGTTCTCAATCTAATGATCAAAACTCGCGTGAACCTAATTCGATATTGTACACACAAGCCTATTGATGAATAAGCAAATAGTGTACTATCAAAAGAATAATCTCTTCTCTCCTTTTTGTCTTGGCAGAATAATCAAACACTTTTCTATGAGTTGAGAAGAAGAAGAAATTGATTCAGTAAACACTTAGGGTGGCCGAACCCTATAAGGTCTATTATATAGGGTGGCCGAATTTCTTTCTCCTTTTACTTTAGGGTTGCCGAAATCTATAAGGTGTTGTATTAGGGTTGGCCGAATTTCATCATGTCACTTATATAGGGTGACCGAAATTCAACCCTAATTCCCATCAACTTTTTAGACTCCTAACCCTAATTTAACTCATAAGTATTTTTATTCTTTTATTGACTAAATAAAAAGACTTCTTATTTGATTAAATAAATAAACTTAATTATTTATTTTCTTATCAAACAAGTCTTTTACTTTTAGTATACTACTACCAATAGTATAATTCTAGGAAACATATTTCCTGATCAGAAAAAGATTTTGTTTCTTAATTAAATAATTAATTAATTAATTAATTAATTCTCATTTAATCAAACAATAAAATAAAATAATATTTTCGACTAATAATATAGCCTTGCCACCCCACATGAAATATATGGGCCAAATATTATTTCCTTATTTTATTTAATCCATTGGACTTTAAATAAAAAACCCACATGTGAACCAGACCCATTCTTACTAAAAGAAACAAGCCCACGTGCCTTTCATTAATATATTAATATAATTGATCAGCCCATTAAACAAATAATGTGCAAATTATATTATATTCTTAATATATTAAATGCAATTCTAGATGGACCCATAAATTGGTTCGGTAGAATATATCAAGTGATCCATGCAAGTCCGTGTGGATTGGGGATCTTGGCGGGCTATCTAAATTTAAGCTTCAATAGACATAACCTAATCACAATCAACAAATGATTCACTTAGGTCCGATCCATTAATTTTAACTCATTCCACTAAAGAGCTAAAATTGAACTCTTAAATAAAGATAGAATAAGAAGATGTTCCTCATTCATACCCTAGACAATCATATTGGAGATAGTGTATCCTTGTGATTAATATCAGTAATCGCCAAGAGTTCATAGACCGCCTACAACTCTCCAAGTTACCATATTTACTCATATGACCACGTTTTGAACTTGGATATTTTGACTTGTCCAGAAGCCATGTTTTCAATAGTCACTATCGAAAACTCAACGTTGAGATTTAATATCCAATTACCTCAAAACATCCATATGATGATATTATACTCTCATTTAATAAATGGAGCCACAATGTCTATATCTATAAATGAAGTCCTCTATCGATTAACAAATGAATATCACCAAACTATCGAGGATAGACTATGCTATATAATCGTACTCATTGATAACTCAAATGATATCACTTGCAACCATAAGTCCATCATTTATCTCAGGATTAAGATAGACTCTCCGATTGTCCTGATAATGAAAAGACTATTATCTATTGACGGTTCTAGATAAAGCTTTTCATTGTGATCCAGTTCAATGCACCCAGTGCACTAGATTCTTTTACTCGAAGACACTCCGATGATTTTAGACTCATCATATCTCATTTGATCCCACTCAAATGCTAGCAAAAGAATTCTACAACTTTAACAAGATAAAGGTGCCCAACCTTTAACTTAAGTTGTGAACATTATTCAAGACTAACTAAAGAATTGTGTCTACCTCATACATATCCAAATGTACGAACAATTCTTCTTTTCTCATAGTCTTTAGACCTTATGATTATTTACTTTGACAATTATAATATTAAACTATAAATGCTATAAGATTTGTTAAACCAGAAATCACTTTATTAATATGAAAAAGATTGTCAATTACAACATTACACTCTTGCTATTGAGCATAATCCTAACATATGTATCTCCTTAGAACTCGAACTGTAACTATAAATATATTTGATTGATTTCTTTCATAATTTTCATATAACATATGTTGTAAATGATTGAGAAGGATCATCCTGTTCTTCATCGCGGCGGCCTATGTGTGTTGATGTCAGTCTAAAAAATACATATAATTGATTTCTTTCATATTCAGGATATAACATATGTTTATGTCAGTCTAAATACATATATGATTGATTTCAATCATATTCATATAATATATGTTGAAAAGGATTGAGAAGGGTCCCCTTTATATTCGTCGCGGCAACCTATATGTGTTTGTTTATGTCAGAGTAGGAGTTTTATGGCATTCCCTGTGTCGTTGTACCCTTAGGTTACGAGCTTTAAGCCTTTATTACATTTCATGATCCTACCATTACATTCCATTACATTTCATGATCCTACAATTACACGAGATTCAATGTACCATTACATTCCATGATCGTACCATTACACGAGATTACATGACATGGAATGACATTCCAAGATTCTCCATGACATGGAATGACATTCCTAGATTCTCCATGACATGAAATGAGATTCCATGATCCTCCCAGATTCCATGATCCTACCATTACAACACGAAATTACATTTCATGATCCTCTTATCACAACATGACATTACATTCCATGATCCATCATGGAATGTAATTTCATAACATTGATGACATTGTCCGTCTGATGACATTCATGACATGTCCATCTTCCCATGATGACATTGATGACATTGTCCGTTTGATGACATTGATAACATGTCCATCTTCCCATGATGACATTGAGGATAAGTATTTTAATCTATCTAATGACATTGATGACATGTATTTTAATTTTAATTCCACGATGACGGAACTGATTACATCTGTTGCATACAGCTTCAGGAATATGGTTATGTTGATAGTGAACTACGATGGACAGTGGGAAGATGGATAGTTCAACCCTAAAGTTGTTTTCTTTTTGTCAGTGACAATGAAGGAGACTTTGAAAACATTGGCAGAGAAGATATGTAATCGATTTGGCTTAAATTCCGATGAAATGGACTTCAAGATAAGTACTAGAATTGATGGCTCCATTGTTGAAATGATTTATGACTTAGATTTACAGATCTTCGTTTTGCATAACAAAGAGAATCCTGAATGTTATGTGTCGGTGTTTCACAAACAGTTACGAAGCCAGGTTGAACAGTTAACTTTGCCTCCTGATCTGAAATCCAAATCTACCTCCATCACCTTCGGTTGTATTAGTGATCAGGCATGTACACTGCCACCCATGATGAACTGTAAATCTACACTCAGCCTTGTTGTGAGTTCATCCGGATACAGATCCACAACTGGTAGCAATGAATTTGTTTTGAGTGGTTTCCCCGTTGATGAATCAAAAACTCCGCCATCAATCAGGAAGTCTATATTTCCCCAAAGCCCACTCGCTACAACCGGTAAGAAATCTACTAACCACAGCAATCACGGCGATTATGGTAAAGACGAAAAAGTTCATTGTCCAACTGTTGTTACGGCCGAGGATGAAGAAGACGGCATGGGTTGCTCAGCCAATATCAACTCGCCATTGTGTCCTTGCTCTAATGAAATCAGTCTCAAAGATTTACCGCTATGCCCTACACATGATGACAATCCATTGCACCTTGTTGATCTGATAAGCCTTTCTGCATCAGGTATAAACAAGAATTTATCAGGTCCCGAGCACAAGCTAAAATTTGCGTCGACGGTCTGGAAGACAGGGAAAGTCCATTAAGTATAACCAGGAGACTTGTTCAAATTGCTCTGAAACGGGACATAACAAATCAGGGTGCCGGAAACTAGCGTTTGATGCATCTCAACCAACCAAGCCTCCATGCACTTGCAGTATATGTCACATACCTAGACACAATAGACAAACTTGTCCCTCTGGCTAATAACCCTAATCCATCAGGTGATATCATGACCCAGTTTTGAATGCTGCACCAACAAGGTCCTCCGATTTGAGAACCTTTTATCGGCACTCTTAGGTTGATTCATAGACAATGTGTCATTCTACTTTGGTTTTAAGGAAAATGCGTGTAATATGTTATCTATTTAATTTTTCTTTCATTCAGTTTTTTAAGTAGTCCCTGCTTGTAATATCAGCTTATGATATCGGTTCTGAATTGTTTGACGGTAGGTGTAATTGCCCGTTTATTTACAAACCTCAATTGGGTAAGTTCTCCTCCAGTCTGGTCTCTTCCCAAATAATTTGTAGGCTACTTATCCCCTTTATAAACATCTCCGAAAAAGTTACCGATCTACTTATAAAGATTTTGCAATCCTAGATGGCTAATATGTGCTTATATTTACAAGGGATGCTCACGGATCTCTTCTTGCATAGCAATCACATGTAGGCACAGCTATGTGTGCCCAGCAAAGGTCTACTTTCATCCTTTAACCATGTGAGAAAATCCTTTTCCTCCAAGGTTTCAAGTGAGGTAGGAGAGGGGTGTAAACCAAACATCCACTTGCATGAGAGAGAAAGAAACCAATAAATCTTGACCATGTATTTTCATTTATGATTAGGTCTCAACAATCTAGTGCAAATCTAAGAGGAATAAAAAACCAGAGGAGAGATTCCTGATCCGTTAACGAGTACGAAATGAGAACTTCATGTGCACAATCTTGTACCCCACATCGGACTACGTTGTTTATGCTGTGTATTTGTTAAAAACAGCCTTTTATGAGTTACCAACGC
This sequence comes from Acer saccharum, assembly GCA_030490815.1. Lineage (NCBI taxonomy): Eukaryota > Viridiplantae > Streptophyta > Magnoliopsida > Sapindales > Sapindaceae > Acer > Acer saccharum. The sequence continues at coordinate 32,393,434 of CM059873.1, forward strand.
TGTATTTTTTTTTTTTCTCCATCCCCTTTAGCTTGTAGTCGTGTAATCCGTTAGTGCAAAATCGTCCAAGTTTACTCTGCATGCTGCATGTTTGTCTTTTCTTAGCGTGGGTATAAGATGGTGTAATCTATTGTTGTAGATTTTTATCGTGTAAGGAATTTGTTCTGCTACCGTGTTTCATATAAGTTGTTTGTCTTTTCCTCGCATAAAGAATTTGTGTAGTATTAAGGATTATTTACTTTCCACAGACAACATTTGAACCCATTGCGAACCATGCAACTTGGGTGTAGAAAGACTTGTCCAGATATACCCCAGCGATGATTTTCTTATTCGAACAATGCATAAACATTGTGTCCAAATACAGACGATGATATCTTCGATTAGAGGTTCTTATTCTTATTCACATAAAACCATTCTTTGCGAAACTAAGAATCGAAAAATGAACAAGAAATTAAAGAATATATATTAAACATTTTTAACAATTTCTATTCAAGGAATAACCTAACCACTTCTAGAGTTCTAGGTACCCGAGTGAGCACAGTTTCTCCTTTGTTGCTTATAAGGCTTTGCTGACCCGGTGGCCGGTGGATGTTTGTTCGTAAATAAAATGTCCATGACTACAAACTGTCTGTAATATGGATTCTTGATGCATCGTATTCGGCCTCTTTTCGTTCGACCAAAATATTTCCTTTCACACGTACACATGTAATTTGTTCCGTTGTTATTGTCGATTAATTCCAGTCCAAAACCTTATTGTGGGGCTTTCAAATATAGCCACTTTCATGGTATATATAATAGTATATTATATATTGATTACTCTATTGGGCTTCATTTGGTAAAAGACATTTTTTTTAGTAAGATGGGCTTTATCCACCTTTAGGACAACAATCGTATCTAATCCATCTAATTTCCGATATTGCGTTTTTACTTTTATACAGCAAGGGTTATTTTCGTTATCTTATTCATAGTAGATCTTTTATAGTATATATTTTGACCAATATATTTGTGGCTCGTTTTGCACACTGTATTTTCATTTATTAAAAGTTTTTGGTTCAGCTACTATATACTAGTATAGTTGCTGGATTAGTTATTGGGCATTAGATTGAAATTGAAGGGTCAATAAAAACTAAACATTTAAAATGATTAGGATTTTACTTCTCTTCTTCTACTCATCCCTATCAAAAAGGCAAAAGTAAAATTTATCCCAAACAAGCACAAGAAAAGTAAAGGAAGAAAAAAAAAAAGGGGGGGACTGACTCTATGTCTCTATCTCTTCACCACTAATTATATGGTTAGTTTCAATTATAACCCTTATTCAATGGTCGAGCCAACCCCACACAACCTTTATGCCTTGCTATGTCGCAAATGCATCATCGTAAACCTCGGATTCTTGTTTTTTATTGCTGTTAGGATTATGCTCAATAGCAAGAGTGTAATGTTGTAATTAACAATCTTTTTCATATTAATAAAGTGATTTCTGGTTTTAACAAATCGTATAGCATTTATAGTTTATATTATAATTGTCAAAGTAAATAATCATAAGGTCTAAAGACTATGGGAAAAGAAGAATTGTTCGTACATCTGGATATGTATGTGGTAGACACAATTCTTTAGTTAGTCTTGAATAATGTTCACAGCTTAAGTTAAAGGTTGGGCACCTTTATCTTGTTAAAGTTGTAGAATTCTTTTGCTAGCATTTGAGTGGGATCAAATGAGATATGATGAGTCTAAAATCATCGGAGTGTCTTTGAGCAAAAGGATCTAGTGCACTGGGTGCATTGAACTGGATCACAATGAAAAGCTTTATCTAGAACCGTCAGTAGATAATAGTCTTTTCATTATCAGGACAATCGGAGGGTCTATCTTAATCCTGAGATAAATGATGGACTTATGGTTGCAAGTGATATCATTTGAGTTATCAATGAGTACGATTATATCGCATAGTCCATCCTCGATAGTTTGGTGATACTCATTTGTTAATCGATAGAGGACTTCATTTATAGATATGGACATCGTGGCTCCATTTAATTAAATGAGAGTATAATATCATCATATGGATGTTTTGAGGTAATTGGATATTAAATCTCAACGTTGAGTTTTCGATAGTGTCTATTGAAAACATGGCTTCTGGACAAGTCAAAATATCCAAGTTCAAAACGTGGTCATATGAGTAAATATGGTAACTTGGAGAGTTATAGGCGGTCTATGAACTCTTGGCGATTACTGATATTAAACACGAGGATACACTATCTCCAATATGATTGTCTAGGGTATGAATGAGGAGCATCTTCCTTTTCTATCTTTATTTAAGAGTTCAGTTTTAGCTCTTTAGTGGAATGAGTTAAAATTAATGGATCGGACCTAAGTGAATCATTTGTTGATTGTGATTAGGTTATGTCTATTGAAGCTTAAATTTAGATGGCCCGCCAAGATCCCCAATCCACACGGACTTGCATGGATCACTTGATATATTCTACCGGACCAATTTAAGGGTCCATCTAGAATTGCATTTAATATATTAAGAATATAATATGCACATTATTTATGTAATGGGCTGCTCAATTATATTAATATATTAATGAAAGACATGTGGGCTTGTTTCTTTTAGTAAGAATGGGTCTGGTTCACATGTGGGCTTTTTATTTAAAGTCCAATGGATTAAATGAAATAGGAAAATAATATTAGGCCCAATCTTATACAAGTGGGGCGGCTAGGTTAATGTTTTAACCTAAAAATATTATTTTGTTTCATTTGTTTTAATTAAATAAGAATTAATTAATTTATTGATTAATTGTTTAATTAAAGAAACAAATCTTTCCTAAAAGTAAAAGACTTGTTTGATAAGTAAATAAATAAATTAGTTTTATTTATTTAATCAAATAAGGAGTCTTTTTATTTAGTCAAAATAAAAGAGTTGGATTAGGGTTTGAAGTCTTAAAAGACATGTGTTTTTTGGGTGCAATACAACTCCTCTTTTGTAGAGGAAAATTGCGGCAACCCTAGAAAAACACACATGAAGAATTCGGCCACCCTATAAGGAAAGAAGGAAGAAAATTTGGCCACCTATATAAGCATACTTATAGAATTCGGCCACCACAAGAAATTGTGCTTGAGTTTTTATTTCTTCTTCTTCTTCTTAATTCATAGAGAGTTTTTATTCTAAAAGACAAAAAGGAGTGTGAGATTATTCTTTGATAGTATACTATTGCTTAATCATCAATAAGCTTGTGTATACGATATCGATCTAGGTTCACGCGAGTTTCGATCATTAGATTGAGAACTCAAAAGTGACCGGAATAATCTTTGACATTCTTTTGATTGTTTTGTGACTAACAAAGAAAAGAAAGTTTTTGTTTGGTCCATTCACAGGTTTGCAATTCAAAGAAAAGGGAGACCACGCTCCTAGGTGATCCACGTTCGTGCTCGGATTGAAGGTCTTGCGGATTACCATCGACGTAAGTCAATCGGATCACGCGACAAAAGGTAATTTACTTTTGTTAATGTATATGCATGTTTATTGATTAAAAGGGTTTAAGGTTCATAAAGGAAAATTTTTTAAAAGTCACTAAATCTAATTTTAGTATCGCTTCCGCTGCGTTTACTACTTTTGTTATTATTTTTCCCAACAATTGGTATCAGAGCCTGGTTGAACCCTTTTAATTAATTAACGTATATATACATGGATCTATTTCTTTTTATTGTGATTATGCATGTTTAGAAAGAGATGGCACTCTAGGTATTCAAATATATAATTACTTGTGATGTATGGATTTATATATGTTTTATGTGGTTTGTTATTGCTCGATTTTGGCCCTAGATTTTCAATGTAATTTTTGTTTCGGAGTTGTAACAAGAAGGGTGGTCTATTATCGCCATAATTCCTTCTTGGTAGTTGTTAGGTTTTATTTTTTTTTAATATGTGCAGTATTTTTTTTAGGTTTACTGCTGCAGTTTTTTTATTTAATTAGTAGTGCAGTTTTTTTTTTGTTTGTAAAAATACTGCAGTGAATAAAAAATAAATAAATAAATAATACTGCAGTATTTATTATTTTATACTGCCGTAATATATTTAGGTCTTGAAGATTCGAAGACACGAAGCAAAACGAAGCAACCGGAACCATGAACGAGCACCGTGCGCACCCTAGGAGTTGATTGGGCTGCGCATGGCAAGCCCATTGCAAGGTGGGCTGCGCACGGCAGCCTTGAAGGCCCTATGGGCTGCGCATGGCAGCCCCTTTGTGGGGTTGTGGGTCGTGCACGCCCATGGGGTTTGGGCCGAAGGATGAGCGTATGGTTGATGGGCCACCTGAAGATCTTGTATTCCTGACAATTGTAATTTACTTGTTTTTCTAGGATGGGCCAAAATTGTTGCTATTTAATTTATGCTTAAATATTACAATATTTGTTATTGTATGATAACACGACATATAGAATAGGAGTGCCACGCATATATCTCTTTTGGTATGAACATGCATTGAATGATTTAGGTATCTAAATTGGCATCTAGATAACTTGGTAAATCATTCTATGGGATTTAATCACACGCCTTAAATAATTGAGTGGGAGAAGGTGTTTTTGTAACACCTATGGCCTCCAAGGTTAGTTGAGCTTTATTATTTATTGGTAATCCCCCCAAGGGGCGTCCATGAATGGAATTTAGCAACATATTTCCTTACAAGGATAGACTAGACAATGGACTCAAATGAGATCTACTCCCCAAGGAGGGATTTTCGTGAGAGAAAATTGAGGGTCGATATCTTGGTAACACACTCAAAGTAATTTTATTGATATCCTCCCAAGAGTTCTTGTCAGTAAAATTGCAAGGCTAAAATTGAAAACGCTGGTTGTTATGTTAACAATTAGGTGGGACCTAGTCTAACTAGTAAATGGTGCGAACTCCCAAAGGAGGCGTAACATTTATGGGTGTTAGATCACCGTTGAATTTTATGATTGAGTTATTTATTTAATTCAAGATAAATATTTAAAAGTGCTTTATCATGATTATTTACTTATATATGTTTTGTTTTATTCAGAAATCATGACCCCATCACTTATGAACATCCTGAAAGATAACACTTTAACTGGAGATAATTATGTCACATGGAAAAGGAAAATTGGGTTGTTGCTGCAAAGTGAAAAACATAAGTTTGTTCTAACTACTCCTAAACCACCTGCTCCTAATAATGAATCTAGCATAATGTATAGAGATGAGTATGAGCAGTGGAAGACTTCAGATGATATGGCAAAATGTTACATTATGGCCACTATCTCCGACGTGTTGCAACAGCAGCATGAAGGAATGGAGTCCGCTGCTGATATAATGATGTCTCTAGAGGAGATGTTTGCTATGAAGTCTAGGACGACTAAGAGAGAGGCAGTGACTGCTTTTATGAATCTTAGGATGAAACCTGGACAGGCTGTGAAAGATCACATGATGAAAGTCATAGCACATCTCAACATTGCTGAACTGCATGGCGCTGAGATAGATGGTGAGACAAAGATTGATATGGTTGTCAATTCATTGTCAGATTTCTTTGATCAGTTCAAATTGGACTACACTTTGAACAAAAAGGAATACACCTTACAAGGCCTGATGCAAGATGTTCAAAGTGCTGAAAAGATCCTTGTGAAAGGCAAAGGTCAAGAGATTCATATGGTTGGTAAAGTTGCTACTGTTAAGGCCCGTCAAAAGGTCAAGAAACAACAGAAGAAAAAGCAACTTGGGCCTATCAAGAAGGAGACCAAGAAAGTAACCAAGATCAAAGGGAAATGCTTCCTTTGTGGTGAAAAGGGACATTGGAAGAGAGATTGCCCAAAGTCCCAGAACAAGAAGGAAGAAGGTAATTTGAATTATCTTGAAACATGTTTTTTGGCTGATTCTACAGATTCTTGGATCATAGACTCAGGAGCCACTAATCATGTTTGTTATTCCTTGCAGGGGTTTCAAGAAAGGAGAAAGCTGAGTAAGAATGAAATCAATTTGCGCTTGGGCAACGGAACGTTAGTGTCTGCAAGTGCAGTGGGAGATATTAGAGTTTATTTGGATTCTAGAAGGCATTTATATTTAATAGACGTTTATTATGTACCTCAATTCAAGAGGAATTTAAGTTCAGTTTCTTGTTTGAATAAATTTGGATATTCGGTTACTTTTAATAAAGTTTTTATTATTAGTAAGAATGACAAAATTATTTGCAAAGGTACATTGGAAAACGGTCTATACTTTTTGCATAGAAATATCTCTCACTCGTTAGACACAGAAATAACGGAACCTAATCATAAAAGAGTAAAATTATCAACAGATGAAACCTACCTTTGGCATTTACGCTTAGGTCATATTAACCTTAATAGGATTAAAAGATTGGTATGTGACGGACCTTTGAGTAACTTAAAGGTTGATGATCTACCAACTTGTGAATCTTGTTTGGAAGGTAAAATGACCAAAAGGACGTTCTCTGCCAAAGGTGCAAGAGCCACTGAATGTTTAGGATTGATACACACTGATGTATGTGGACCTATGAGCATTCAAGCTAGAGGTGGATATGAGTACTTCATCACCTTCACGGATGATTACTCGAGATTTGGTTATGTGTATCTCATGCGACATAAGTCGGATGCTTTTGACATGTTCAAAGCATTCAAAGCTGAAGTGGAAAATCAGCTTGAGAAACACAAAAATCTTGAGATCTGATCGTGGCGGAGAATATCTATCTGGTGAGTTTCAGCAATATCTTATTGATAATGGGATAGTTTCTCAGTTTTCTGCACCAGGTACACCTCAACAAAATGGGGTAGCAGAAAGGAGAAATAGAACTCTTTTGGATATGGTTAGGTCTATGTTGAGTTATTCAACGCTTCCTATTTCTTTTTAGGGATATGCTTTACAAACTGCTATATACATTCTAAACGATGTACCATCTAAGTCTGTTCCTAAAACACCGCATGAGTTGTGGACTGGGCGCAAGCCTAGTTTACAACACTAAAGGATATTTGGTTGTCCTGCGCATGTGTTAAAAGGAAAGACAGAAAAGATGGAGTCCCGTTCAGAAACATGTATATTTGTAGGGTATCCAAAAGAAACTAAAGGATATTATTTCTATAGTCCTTCAGATCTTAAAGTATTTGTTTCGACAAATGCTAAATTTCTGGAAAAGGACTATATGAATGATTTTGTGCCTAGAAGTAGAATTGTCCTGAATGAGATGTCAGGAGATACAATTCCACGAGAGGTTACACAACCTAACCCAATTGTAAGTTCCGATCCAACACAAGATCAACAACCTACCATTCCTCGTCGTAGTGGGAGGGTTAGAACACAACCCGAAAGATACATCGGTCTGGGAGAATCAGTGGAGAATCTCCCGGACGACGATGATCCCTATACGTACAAGGAAGCTATGGAGGATGTTGATAGTCGCCATTGGCAAAAGGCAATGCAATCGGAGATTGAATCTATGTTCGATAACAAAGTCTGGTCCCTTGTAGACTTGCCTAAAGGGATAAAACCCATTGGGTGCAAGTGGGTATACAAGAGGAAAAGAGGTATAGATGGAAAGGTGGAAACCTTTAAAGCTAGATTGGTAGCTAAAGGGTATACACAGAAAGAAGGTATCGATTACGAGGAAACCTTCTCTCCTGAGGCCATGCTTAAATCCATTAGGATACTCTTATCCATTGCAGCATCTTTAGATCTAGAGATTTGGCAAATGGACGTCAAGACAGCTTTCCTAAATGGAAGTCTTGACGAAAGCATCTACATGATGCAACCAGAGGGATTCATTGAAAAGGGCCAAGTGGATAAGGTATGCAAGTTGCAGAAATCCATATATGGATTAAAGCAAGCATCCAGATCCTGGAACATAAGGTTTGATCAAGCTGTCAAAGGTTTTGGATTTATTCAGAATCCTGACGAACCTTGTGTATACAAAAGGATTAAAGGCGACAAGTTGGTTTTCCTGATTCTTTATGTTGATGATATACTACTCATTGGAAACGATGTAGGTGTATTGACATCAGTAAAAGAATGGTTAGCAAAACAATTTGATATGAAGGACTTAGGAGAAGCAAGTTTTATTTTAGGTATCCAAGTAATAAGGGATAGAAAGAATAGAACGATTGCATTATCCCAAGCTTCATACATAGACAAGATCTTGTCTAGGTTTTCCATGCAGGATTCCAAGAAAGGTATGTTACCTTTTAGACATGGAATCAAGCTTTCTAAGGAACAAATTCCTAAGAATGAGCATGAAGAGCAATTCATGAGTAGAGTTCCATATGCCTCGGCAGTTGGAAGTCTCATGTATGCAATGCTCTGTACTAGACCAGATATTTGTTTTGCTATTGGCATAGTTAGCAGGTTTCAATGAAACCTGGTCCTGATCACTGGACGGCAGTCAAGCATATTTTCAAGTATCTCAAGAGAACGAGAGATAATATGCTTGTATACTCTGGAGGGGATTTGGTTCCCGTTGGGTATATAGATTCTGATTTCCAATCAGATTCTGACCCTAGAAAATCCACATCAGGGGCTGTGTTTACTATTGGAGGAGGAGCAGTTATATGGAGGAGTATCAAGCAATCTTGTATTGCTGATTCCACCATGGAAGCTGAGTATGTTGCTGCATGCGAAGCTGCCAAAGAGGCTGTTTGGCTCCGCCAATTCTTGATTGACTTGGAAATGGTTCCTAATGCGAATAAGCAGATCACTATCTACTGTGACAACAGTGGAGCAGTGGCTAATTCGAAAGAACCAAGAAGTCACAAGAGAGGTAAACACATTTAAAGAAAGTATCATCTTTTAAGGGAGATTGTTCAAAGAGGTGACGTGACGATTACCAAAATCGCGTCAGCAGAAAATCTAGCGGATCCCTTCACAAAGGCTCTACCTCAGAAGAGTTTCGATGGGCATCTAAAGAATATGGGCTTGAGAGATATAACACATTTGCTATAGCGCAAGTGGGAGATTGTTAGGATTATGCTCAATAGCAAGAGTGTAATGTTGTAATTAACAATCTTTTTCATATTAATAAAGTGATTTCTGGTTTTAACAAATCGTATAGCATTTATAGTTTATATTATAATTGTCAAAGTAAATAATCATAAGGTCTAAAGACTATGGGAAAAGAAGAATTGTTCATACATCTGGATATGTATGTGGTAGACACAATTCTTTAGTTAGTCTTGAATAATGTTCACAACTTAAGTTAAAGGTTGGGCACCTTTATCTTGTTAAAGTTGTAGAATTCTTTTGCTAGCATTTGAGTGGGATCAAATGAGATATGATGAGTCTAAAATCATCGGAGTGTCTTCGAGCAAAAGGATCTAGTGCATTGGGTGCATTGAACTGGATCACAATGAAAAGCTTTATCTAGAACCGTCAGTAGATAATAGTCTTTTCATTATCAGGACAATCGGAGGGTCTATCTTAATCCTGAGATAAATGATGGACTTATGGTTGCAAGTGATATCATTTGAGTTATCAATGAGTACGATTATATCGCATAGTCCATCCTCGATAGTTTGGTGATATTCATTTGATAATCGATAGAGGACTTCATTTATAGATATGGACATCGTTGCTCCATTTAATTAAATGAGAGTATAATATCATCATATGGATGTTTTGAGGTAATTGGATATTAAATCTCAACGTTGAGTTTTCGATAGTGTCTATTGAAAACATGGCTTCTGGACAAGTCAAAATATCCAAGTTCAAAACGTGGTCATATGAGTAAATATGGTAACTTGGAGAGTTATAGGCGGTCTATGAACTCTTGGCGATTACTGATATTAAACACGAGGATACACTATCTCCAATATGATTGTCTAGGGTATGAATGAGGAGCATCTTCCTTTTCTATCTTTATTTAAGAGTTCAGTTTTAGCTCTTTAGTGGAATGAGTTAAAATTAATGGATCGGACCTAAGTGAATCATTTGTTGATTGTGATTAGGTTATGTCTATTGAAGCTTAAATTTAGATGGCCCGCCAAGATCCCCAATCCACACGGACTTGCATGGATCACTTGATATATTCTACCGGACCAATTTAAGGGTCCATCTAGAATTGCATTTAATATATTAAGAATATAATATGCACATTATTTATGTAATGGGCTGCTCAATTATATTAATATATTAATGAAAGACATGTGGGCTTGTTTCTTTTAGTAAGAATGGGTCTGGTTCACATGTGGGCTTTTTATTTAAAGTCCAATGGATTAAATGAAATAGGAAAATAATATTAGGCCCAATCTTATACAAGTGGGGCGGCTAGGTTAATGTTTTAACCTAAAAATATTATTTTGTTTCATTTGTTTTAATTAAATAAGAATTAATTAATTTATTGATTAATTGTTTAATTAAAGAAACAAATCTTTCCTAAAAGTAAAAGACTTGTTTGATAAGTAAATAAATAAATTAGTTTTATTTATTTAATCAAATAAGGAGTCTTTTTATTTAGTCAAAATAAAAGAGTTGGATTAGGGTTTGAAGTCTTAAAAGACATGTGTTTTTTGGGTGCAATACAACTCCTCTTTTGTAGAGGAAAATTGCGGCAACCCTAGAAAAACACACATGAAGAATTCGGCCACCCTATAAGGAAAGAAGGAAGAAAATTTGGCCACCTATATAAGCATACTTATAGAATTCGGCCACCACAAGAAATTGTGCTTGAGTTTTTATTTCTTCTTCTTCTTCTTAATTCATAGAGAGTTTTTATTCTAAAAGACAAAAAGGAGTGTGAGATTATTCTTTGATAGTATACTATTGCTTAATCATCAATAAGCTTGTGTATACGATATCGATCTAGGTTCACGCGAGTTTCGATCATTAGATTGAGAACTCAAAAGTGACCGGAATAATCTTTGACATTCTTTTGATTGTTTTGTGACTAACAAAGAAAAGAAAGTTTTTGTTTGGTCCATTCACAGGTTTGCAATTCAAAGAAAAGGGAGACCACGCTCCTAGGTGATCCACGTTCGTGCTCGGATTGAAGGTCTTGCGGATTACCATCGACGTAAGTCAATCGGATCACGCGACAAAAGGTAATTTACTTTTGTTAATGTATATGCATGTTTATTGATTAAAAGGGTTTAAGGTTCATAAAGGAAAAATTTTTAAAAGTCACTAAATCTAATTTTAGTATCGCTTCCGCTGCGTTTACTACTTTTGTTATTATTTTTCCCAACAATTGCCTATGATGTATGACTCAACTTACCATTTGCACACAATAGGTGTATCACACTATCACCATTCACAGGACCAAATTATTTTATGATTTGTGAGATATCCAATTTGGATGTACTTCAGATTTGTTATAGAGAACATAAATAAATGGGTAATACACACTGAAACCTTTGAATCCGTATCATCCGTTGTTGAAGAACGGTGAAGGTGAACCTCACGTAAGAATAAAAACATAATTGACGAATGATGATGTATTTTGTTGTATTGGAAACACAAAGAAAACAAAAGCAGTACCAAGACTTGTTATCTATAATGAGATAAGAACCAACGGTATCAAGAAATTGGAAGACGCCACACTCAAGAAGAGAAGAAGGTGAGTGATAAGTCTGATTTCGGAACCAAAGAGATAATGCTCTCAATTTTCATTCAATTCAAAACTGCCGCAATATTACATCATAAGGTCCCTTATAAACTAAAACCCTAATGGAAAAAGAAAGGCTACACGCCTAACTTTAGAAAGGGAATAAGATATTCGGCAATTAATGCCTTACAATCAGGAAACTAAATTGGGCAATAATTGCCTTACAAACGGGAAAGAAAATAAACTAAAACAAGCAACTAATTGACTTGCTCCCTATTTGGAAGGCTAAAAACTGGAAGCAAATAAGCCCCGTAATATTAGGAAACAAATCAACCATTATTCTTTGGAAACTAAAAAAAAGGAAAAGCTGAAATTGAATCTCCTCCACACGCCCAAGCTCTCTGCCACATGCCTAAGTCAACTCTTACTCGGCCCATTCAATTGCCTTGATGATGTTAATTAAGCCTTGGTCTTGATGTGGGCTCATCTTGGACTTTAATAATTCAGAATCAGCCCAAGTGTCTTGAATTAGGCCATTTAGCGCTTCCTTGAATCTCTTAGCCCTTGCCCTTGTTATTGGCCCATTCGGAACATGCAATGGATCCCTTGGTGCAGCTCTCTTATTCTCATCACCATGTGGCAAGGATATTGAATGTCAACCACTAGTAACTAACATCCTTTGACTCAAGTGCGTATGCACTTTTCTAAACTAGTTGCTTACATTCAATATCCTCATGAAGTTATATCAGTGCACACTGACCAGATAAGGACTGATATATAGAAATGTTAAAGCCATTGCACACTGATGTAAATATACGATCGATGATATTGAATGTGAGCCACTAGGTTTACATGGTTAGACTCAAATGTGTATGCACTTGTCAAAACAAGTGGCTCACATTCAATATCCTCATGAAGTTATATCATTGCGCACTGACCAGATCCTGACTTTATAATTTCCAGACGTCCAACCATAGCCACACATTCACAGCGGGCCCACAACCTCACATTGACAAATACCCACACCCAATACGAATGTGTGGTTGTGGGCGGACGTCCTTAACTTATAAAGTCAAGATGGTCCTAATTATTGAAGTATTATATATACAGTCTCGTTCCCATGCGGACGTCGTGATATAACCTCATGAGGATATTGAATGTGAGCCACTAGTTTTGACAAATGCATACAGACTTGAGTCAAAGCATGTAAAACTAGTGGCCCATATTCAATATCCTCATGAAGTTATATTAGGACGTCCTCATTTGAAAAAAGTACTTATCGGAATATGCTAGGTAACCCAGACTCAGTCTCCATTTGTTTGAGTTTTCAAGCAACTAGGTTTTGTGATGCTGTAGTTGTTTATGGTGAGAAGAACAAATACAGTATTAATATGATTAGGGTTTCAATAGAAGACACAATTTGAAATAAGTTATTTATTTATTTTTGAAAAGCAATTTCAAATAAGTTGGATCAATAAGGATAGTTTTGGAAGAAATAAATTGTATTCAATTTAAGTGGTTTTTTTATGAAGAGAAAAGGGGAAAAAAAAAAAAAAGCTTCAGTTTTATGGGTTGTTTAAGTGATTTTATAACTTTAAAAATAAAACAAATTAACTTAGTGAACATAGTATAAGTATAAGTGCCATTAAGTATTAAGTGGACAAAGGGCCTTACCATAAATTTAAACCCTAAAAAGTAATTATGATTGATATAACAATATATATATATATATATATATATATATATTGTGATTTGATTTGATTTAAATTTGACATATAAAGAAATAACTATTATATTGACATTGAAATATATACTGTACATGTGTACGTACATATCTTATAAATTACAATGAAATTTAAAAGAATCATAAAAATATAAAAATGAAATAAGGGTAAAACATAAAAGTCAAAAAACTTAGGAGGCAATGTTATAAATTGTAAAACTTGGGGTGTGGGGGTGGGGTTGGTAGTAAAAAAAAAAAAAAGTCGGGGTATTGTCGTATTATTAATTTTTGTTTCTGTCTTCCTAAAAGGTTGTTTAGAATTGTATCGTGTAATGCTATTTATGTAAACAGCTGGTTTACGATTGTTGCACGATAGAGTATGTTGACAAACAACAATCAACCCAATTGACGGGGTCATGTTCTCACTTTAAGAAATTTATCTTACACGTGCCAAAGCACTATAAAACAAATTCGGTATACGCAAGGCGTGTTTTTAAATATAATAATAATAGCCCATGATTCTGTGACTTCTGTCCGTATCACTCGTACTATGATGGAAGATAGTTAAAAATTTCTAATACACGGTATTTTAAGTAAAGGAAATCCAACAGGGAACCGTTGGTAAATCGTTTAGGATTTTTAAAAATAAAAAATATTTTCATGTCAGTGTAGGTACTATTTTTAGATTCGTCAAAGTTGTACACGTGTATAACCTATATCAAAAATTTAGGTATGAAGATCGGTTCTCCTCTCATTTTGAATATTTTGTCCTCATTCAATTACAAAATATCATATAGACTCTGGTTGGGACGTCATTTCCGGATGGTCAAAAACAACTTGAACTACTCCCTGATACTTAATTGTCAAGTCAATCAGTATTATTAGGTTGGGCCACACCCCCATGACCAATTTTCTTCTTCATTACCTATACCCTATTCGTAGAGAACTAAATCTTGGAAATGTGACTTGCAAATAGGGTGGGTAGAGTACAGTCACAGGCAATTATGGTAACCTTACAAAGTGGCTTTTAAGGGTGGGCAGGGATTTGGGTCAATGACCAAAATATAGTTGATACGACACTTATAATAGGAGCAAGTGAGATGTCAAAATCGGATGGGTTATCCCACAGATTTACTAAATTGTCCATTGTAATCTACAGCCGTCTCAACGTAACGTATATCAAGTTTTGACTGTACACATCTGGTTCGATGGCAAACGTTATTGTTGATACAGAAGTTTAAATTAACCATAATGTAAAGGGTTGTACAACAGATATTGTAAACCCTCATCTCCAACCCTAAAACCTAATTTGGTGCAACCGTTGAACTAAAATGGTGCAACTTGCACAGTACTTTTTTTAACATCTCAAATCCGTTCAATAATCCAATATTTTATTAAATATGGGTCAAACTGTATATAAGTCAAACTTTAGGGATGAAATAATAAACAAAAGTTAATGCCATTCTTCCGGCAATTGAAGACTGTTGCGCTAGGGTTCCCTTTAGACTGTGGATGAAGCTGGAATTAAGTGCATACTATTTACGCTTGGATGGAGACCAATTCTTGTTCTATGTTATGTTTGAAGAATGTTGTATTTGCCTATGGGTTTGAGAAATCCACCATGAACAAACCTTCGGACATATTCTCACTTCTACATATGGAGTGAGAATTTTTGGATTTCATCGAGATTTAAATGGCTATAGATAATAATTAACATTATTCTGAAGCAAAAGAAAGTTAAGCAAGCTTGTTTTATGCGTATGAATGGGAGCATTTTTATCAACATCGACAGTTCTCGACACCTCCCTCAATTTACAAGTGAAGTTGGGGAATGGTGTTCTTGTACATGTTAAAGGTAAGAGGACAATTGGTGCTCAAACTAAGAAAGGTGTTGAGTACATCTCAAAATTCACTGTGTCTTAGGGTTGTTCGAATAGTTTGATAACTGTAGTGAAATGTGAAAACGTACAAGTTTTTTTTTTTTTTTTTTTTTTCTGAATTTGAACTACAAGGTTAGTTTCTGATTATAACTTAGAAAAGCCTTTAGAAGGGACATAAGTTGTTAAGATTTTACAACACAAAATCGTTAGATGATTACACAGACAAACGAGGTATGTCTGGAACTTTTTAACATGGGTTATCTAAATCCAATTACAAAACAACAAGTGTTTTTGAAAACATAAAACAAATGGTAATAGCAAACCTAAGTACCTTATGTAAAACGGTATTTGCAAGTCCTGAAATGGATTCTAGGAACAAAACAAACATCACTTGCAAAAACATGTTTGGTGGCGCTATGGCAGTGAGTGTTTGAACGTATTAATGCCTTGAGCCCGAAGGGCGATTCTTAAATAACGAACAGCCCTCTTGATGCCAAAGACGGTCGACGAGAGACGTCGAATTGGTATTCTTTAACCTGTAAACATCTCTCTCCAGTTCCGCGATGCAAGATTCAACAACTGTTGATCGAGAATGGGACCGTGCTTCGTTTCTTTCCACAACTTTCTTGTATTCAATTGTAACATCCAGGAGGTCTTTCAGAGAGTCGAAGCACACGTAGAAAATCAGTCGATCCAATATGGTGGATTCGTTCTCATCATCGGACTCCATATCTACAGACAGAAGTAATTTTTCTTTTTTCCAAGCTCTATAGACCGAAGTTACCCTGTTAACGAAATCTGACTTTGAACATATGTTTTTATAGGGGGGCACACTGCGGCACAGCCGCACACAGCCCACTCATCGGCGGAAACATATAACACATTTTTGCCTTTAAGTTTAAATTCTAGTATAATGGTCAAATAGAAATCACCAATGTATTATGTATGTAAGTATATAACAATATCATCAATCATGTAAACAAAATATATTTATTGGTTGTCCACATGATGTCCATAATTTTAGATGTATTACATGTCCATAATTGAGTTATTATGTATTTATTGTTTTTCCTGTTTTAGTAAAATTATCTCATATTATTATTATATATATTATAATAACATATATTATTAAAACATATATATATATTAATATATATATTATTATGACAAATATATATTTTTGAATTATATATATAATATTACATATATTATTATTATATATATATATATATATATATATATATATTAATATATATTATTATGACATATATATATTTTGTAATTATATTATATATATATTTAATATTGCACAAATTTGTGATTTTTTTTTCAGATTTAAGGTTAAAAAGGTCTTTTTGAGACTTGTCCCACGCATAGGGCAAGTCTGGCCTAGCGTCTTGGGTGGGACAGAATTTGATGATTTTTTTCCCACCTTGGCCCATTCTGTCCTATGCTAAAGACGCACCAAATGTGGGACAAGAATAATCTGGCCAACGTTTGGTGCGACCCTGTCCCGCGTACCAAACGCACCATTTTAAAGACCTTTTTACCCTTAAATCTTATTTGAAATCAAAAACTTGTGCAATATTATATATATTTAATTATAACATATATATATGTTATACAATCTTTATTTTATCGGCATGCCTTTTCAATTGATTACATATGATTTTATGATATAATTAGTATATCAAACAGGCAAAACGTGTCATGGGTCGTAGCAACGCTGATAGATGGATGAGCTATTGGCTTCGGAGATTGAATCCCGAGTCAGTGTATCGAATCCTACAAATGGGTTGATGTTATTATATAAAATAACAGGTTTATAACGGTGAATAGATAGATACCGTCATTAAATATGTGCTGTGAGATTTTGACAAACTTCGAAATTATAGTTTAGCGTTAAGTTCTGGAACCGTGAGGGTAATAAGGATTACTGCAACTCGAAAGTTTCATAGCCAAATGATGAGACTATGAGGTGAAATTTAAATAGCATGTTTTGGAAATATGCACCAACACCAAATGTGTTTACATTCTGACGAGATCACTTATGTCGTGTGGTTAACCCCTCACACATGCACCGAAAGGTTAGGGCTAAAGTCCTCCTCTCCCCCAAAAGAACTCGACAGCTTTTTAATAGTGTAAAACAAAAAGAAGGTATATTGAGACCACTATTAAAAGTTTGTTGAGTTATATATATTTCTCCAATTTTTCTGCAAGCTTTATATTTAACAAATTTGGTATACTTAGTTGTAATGCTTGAAAATTTATCAATTTTGATTTATTGGTTATATTAGAATGAACTTTGTAAGGATTCCCTTTTGTTGATTGGCTTATTTCGTGGTCAAACCACAAGTTGGGGTTTGGTTGTAAGGGTAGTCTAGGTGATTAGTTGAAGATCAAAGACCCTTTCCAAGACCTCAAGAGGACAAGCACCAAAGGTATATATCTTGTGCTTACTTTGCCTTGAAGAGATATAGTTGCACACACACACAACATGCATAACTCTTATTCTTGAATGTTGTGTTTATATTTTGTGTGCATTGTGCTTTATTGATTATTCAATATCTCTTCTTGCATTAAATTGATTGCATCTTGTTCTATGAAATGCCATGACATGTTTAGGCATTAGGATGCAAAGTCATGAATTTTATTCATGCATGTTTGAATTGAGTGCATCTTATTCAATGATAATGCCATGACATGTTAGGCATTAGGATGCATTCAATACCCACACTTGCACTTCATGATTAGTCTTAAGTGTGGTGTAATTCGTTTCCGTTTGTGTGATCGGAAACGTCCGCGCTTGCACGATGGTGTGCATGTCTTAGCGCGATGGTTGACCACTTGAGAAGGTCTCATTCTTCTCTTGGATAAGTGGTAGTTTTGGTTTGGTTGATTGGAGTAAGGTGTCTAGTTTTAAAAGATTGGATTTCAATGTTTTAAGTGTTTTCAAAACTGACCTTTGCATGGTCTTGTGACCATAACTTTTTACACAAAGCATCAAAATGAGTTTTGAAAATTTCTGTACAAACTAGACACTCATACCTTTCCAACGGTATATTATTCGTAATATTTCATGACCGTTTGGATTGGTTTTAAAATCTCCAAAGTTACAACCAAAACAGGGCAACTCTGTTGTTGTCCGTTTCTGCCCTTTGGTCATTCAATTGACCATAACTTTTTCTACAGACATCAAAATTCCATTCTGTAAAAACAAGTAGAAAGTAGACATCCATACCTTTCCAACGATATATCATATGAAAGGTTTCGATGTTGTTTGGTCATGTTTCGAAGCGCTCGAATATTGAGTCGCTGCACTGACGCGAGTACCGCGAAAATGCCCATAATTTTTCCATTTCTTCCAAAACGACATAGTTTCATTTGGGCATTATAAATACATATCTTTCTCATCATTTTGAGGGTGGTTCCACAAAATCAAACCCTAAAGAGAGAGGCTCCATATTCTTGAGAGAGAAAGAGAGATTTGAGAGAAAATCAAATCAAGAACTCACCTTTAACCACTCAAATCAAATCCCTTTTGCATCATATTTCATATTGCATCTTCTATTACTATATAGAATGCATCCATGATTGGATTTGCATCATCACAACTTGCTTGGTAAGATTTTGATTAAGTTCATCTTATTTGATTATTTTTATTATCAAGCTATTCTCTTTAATTTACTTGTATGTTTTGATCATATGATAAATACAAGATTAGAGAATTAATTGTGATAAATTGATTGAGTGTTGTATTGTGATAGATATCTAGGTTTTTATAATCTATGTTTATCTAAGCTATTATGACATGTCATTTAGCACTTGATATCTAGGATTGATTTTAATTGATTATATCATCATCCTAGATAAGCATCTAAGGTTCCCTAGCCTTGTTTGTTATTTGAATATTCATACATATTCACATAGGTTACATAATCTCTTCTTAAAGAATTAAGACTTGAGGCTAAGAGTGCTTAGGCCTCAAGCAAATTGGAATAGGGTTGCTAATAAAGGCCCGCTGGGTAGAAGTGAGGGGTTACAGACCGGATTGTTAGACGAGGTCTACATAGGTTGTAAACTTCATTTCAATTAGTGATTTCGAGTTCCGAGTGTGGCGCACTATACAGCCCGTGGTTTTTCCCAGTGGTTGGGTTTCCACGTATACATCAAGTGTCATTTTTAATTCCGCACTATATTACACTTGCTTGTATTTTTGACTAGTAGGGTCATTTTCTTAATATTGACTTGTATGCGAAAATTGGGTAATAATAGTTAAAATCTATTTACCCCCCCTCTAGATTAATATATTGATAACATGCCTCGAGTATTTAGTTATTTACAAACTTATCATATAAATCGATTTGATTTCATGAAGGTGTGGACGGAACTTGAAGTGAGGGATCCCTTAGTTGACGGTTAATCTAATACAATTGGAATACACTGGATTTGGTCAACGTAGAACCTTCCATAGAAACAAAAATAAAATTCAATAATGTTGTGATTTGTATGGAGAATTCTACAGGCATGTAAATACATGTACATAATTCTATAACAGTGTAGATACATATAATAAAATATATGAATTCTATAGTAATTATTACTTTTTAAACGATAATACAATACAACTTCTTCGCTATCCATGATTTATGGTTACTTAATTTTGTTTGATTTTATATTAAATAATTTATTATTATTTTTAACTTATATTATTTTTAATAGTTTTAGTTTGCCATACGAAACATATCATATCAATAAACCTTAAAATATCAAATTTCCAACTATGTATTAAAATAGTCCTTTTATTAATATGATTCATTTTATTTTATCCTTACTATTTTTCTTTATTTTATATGTTTAATTTATTTAGAATCATTAAATCAATAATTTACTTTAATTAGAAGAATAACAAATTCAATATCATGTCTAGTAATATTTATTAATCAATTATTTTGTATTAAATTAAACTAAATTCATTAAAAATACTTAACAAAGTTACGGTTTATAAAATTAGATTGTAAATTATGTTGTTTTTCTTGTTATTATTTATTTATTAATATTACAGTTCTTGTTTTTATTTCTTTTTAAATATAAGATTATTTAGTTCATTTTGAGTGAGTGTTTTATTTGTTTTATTTTATACCCTAAACTTTGATATACCATCAGATTTTTCTTTAAACATTTTTAAAAACTCATTTTACTATGATCTCAATTTTTCAATATTTTTTTATATAATTGTTATTTTATTAAGTGCCCTGCCTGGTTAAAATGTCTGGTCCACCACTAATATAATATGAATTATTAGTTGAGAATGACGAAAAAGAAGGTGATACAAAATTTAAATGATAATTTTTAAATGTAATATAAATTATCATTTAAATATAATTTATAACTTTTGAAACGATAATGCAGTACATATATCCTTTAGAATACGTTACTTTATTATAAAATTAATAATTTTATTAGTTAATAAAGTATCGAGTAATAAAAATGACATATATCCATTTTTTAAAAATACAAGGTTGATAAAAACAAGGTGGAAAAGGCTCCTTTCAAATATCCACTGTTTATTACTCAAGTTGAATCTACTATTCAATCCTACCGCACGAATCATCTATTCAATAAGTATAATTAAAGACAGCTTCCCCTTTACATTTTAAAAATTATCTATATCATATTTCCATACTTTCTCTATCAATCTCTGATTAATAGTTAAACAAAAAATACTTATGAATATTTTAGTTTTTTACAAATAATAATATATATATATATATATATATATTAAAAAGTCATTTTAAAAAATTAAAATAAAATAAAGATATATGAAAGCTTGAATTGTTTGGACTATATTCGATTAAACTCAGATTTTCTACAGCTAATGAAAGAATTAAAATTCTCTAGGCAATCACATACCTACAAGTAACAAAAACGATTTTTATATTAAATCTAGGTGTTTTGAATTTCTGAAGCATGTTAAGCATGAGCAAAATAGACCTATGGTGTCATCTAACCATGTTAAGAAAGTTTAGGTTAGAAAGGATTTGGTGGACCAAGTCCGGATTGATTCTAGGGGACCAATTTGGGTAGTCAAGAGAAGCATGAATGAATGTTTGGTTGACCTTTGTGACGAGCATCATGGTCCCAATTTGCATTTTGAGATGCGATAGTGTGGATTTGCACTTTTATGTTTTTTATGCTTTAAATAAAATGTGTTTTGTTTTAAATTTTTGTGTTGTGTGTTTTCTTGTTTGTTTTAGTTTCATAATAAGTGTTCAATTGTTCTTGTCTAGTGCATTTCATCCTTATGTTGTGTATGGTGGATTTTTGCAGGACCAAATTCAAGTGAAAAGTGGTCAAGCTTGTCCAATCAAGTGAATGTCGCCACTTGGGACACTCGGCCAAAATGGCGACATCCACTTAAAATTTTAAAATGTCGCCATATGAAGTGGTGACACCAGCACTTGATGATTGTCACCACAAGTCACTCGTTGTCGCCAAAGGAGAAGTGGCGACACCATGCATTCTGCAGCAAAATTGAATTGTCGCCACTTGGAAAGTGGTGACAATGGAAGTGGCAACCTAGGGCGGACAAAATATAACCTCTCGTTCCAACTCACAGTAGCCGCACACTAACATAAAACACCTATTCTCAAATTCTCTCAATTTCTCAAGCCGTGGCAGCACGAAACCGTTGAAATTGGTAAGTAAACACTCTAGTTCTTCAAATTTTCCATTCACATTCTCTCTACATTGCATCTAGAGATCCTAAGGGTGGTTTTGAGTTTGACTTGAATAAGATTAGTGCTTAGGATTGGATTTTGTGGATATATTGTGTATTAATTATTAGAGTGTTGGAATTGTGGTGAAGTAATTGTGGGTGATAGAGGAGTGTTTTCTTATGGTGAAATTGCTACTAAAGCGCCGTTGTGTTGTTGGATTTTCGTCTAAAGTTTAAATTCTGAATTCGTATTGAAGATGGCACTAAAGATGAAATTGCCAAATAAGGGAGGCAAGGGTAGTAAGGCCTCTTCAACTCAGAAGAAAAAGGGGTCAGAATGTACCCTAAATAGAGACTTTGAGTCTCCGTTTTTGGCCGAGGCTATAAGTAGCACCCCTTTAACAGATCCTGTCAAGTGGGTTGCATCGATGGAAACGACGGGTCTGATAACACGGCGAAACCCTTGTAGACAAACATCGATTGCCATGTGATCGTGCTCCAAATGTTCACATTTATTGCTCCCTTTTCCTATCTTTTGTATTTGTTTCCGAGCATTTTTGTGTATTTAATAGGGTGTAAATAAGTGTTTCAGGGAATTAGGGAAGTTCAGGGGCAATTGTGTAATTGTGGAGAAATCAGGGTAAAAGTGAAATATTCGGAGAAATATTGAAGATTCTGTGAATATGCCAAAGATCAGGGGAGCTAATTGTAATTCGCCAGCCAAGGCAGGCATTAGTGCCACGTCAGCAAGCAGAACGGCGTCGTTTTGGCCTCTGCATGCGTCAGCGTGACCTCAGCGATGACATCATCATCTTCAAGCTCTAGCCAGGTCGACCACGACCCGCGCGCCCGACCCGTTTACCTGACGACCCGGATTTGACCCGGTTTAGACCCGATCATTTCCGATCGATTTTCGACCCTTTTTCGATGCTCTTTCCGGCCAATCTCCGCCCAGATTGGAAGCCCACTTCTTCCCGATCAAGATGGACCCATTTTGGGCATCCCATGCACAAGTTTTGCATCCCATCCAAGTCCACCAACTTCCATGGAAATGCAAGCTTCAAGCTCACTTCCAGTGGATCCTTGGCCGCCCAATTACGTTCCAAACTCGCCAAATCTCAGCAGTTTCACACGGTGGGAACAAGCCCAAAGTCCAGAAGGTCTAAGCTCGCAGCCAACGTCCAAAAACGCCCGGCGACTTCCGACGGCGGGTAAGAACCCGCGAGCCTGGCGTTCTGAACCCTCTGGAGTGGCCGACCTTAGAGATATTTCACCCAAAACTTGTCTAAACCTTCCCTAATATATATATCCCTCTTTCCTAACCTAAAACACTCTCTCTAGCATCCAATATAACTTAGAACAAACCCTACCTAGCTCAAAAATACTTAGAATAGCTTAGATAACTTAAACACACACTACACGGTTGCATATGAGCTTCATAGCATGGAAGAAGTAGATTTGGAGCTTCATTGAAGACAAGAAGCTTACCATCTTGTGGTTACTTCTTACTCTTGCTTCTTTTCCATTTATTTGTGATTCATGTAACATGTATGTGTATAATAATGTTTATGTTAAGGGATTGATTTTCATATGATTTTATTATTGTAATTAATTGATCTCTATATCTATTATATCCATAATTAGCTATTAAATGTTGGATTGAGTTAAATTGAATGGATGCATGTTGTTGATTGACAAATTAGTAACTTGTAATCTTGTTTAAGAACATTTGATTAGCTATATTGGAGAAGATTTGGTTAGTAATTGCATGATCAACACTTATTAACTAATTCTTAGGTTCTAGGTGTAATTACTCTATTATTGTCATTCTAAGATCATTAGTTGATAATAATTAGAGTGGTAGTTGTTGGATTACCTACGCCATAGAACTAGTGAGCTTAATTGTGATCAATTGATAAATATCCCTTTTCATTTATCCTTGCTCTTGCATAACCTTGCAAGAATTAGTTAGTCTAGTTAGTTGTAGTTAATTAGTGTAAATTAATTGTAGTGACTTAGTGTTAATTAATTTACTTGCTTATTTAGTTGCTAATATAATTAGTTTAGATTAATCACATCTTTTTAGTTGTAGTTGTAGTATAGTTATTACGTATCCTTAACCGTAAGATACGCATAGCTTAAATTCGCCATCCTAGCCATTAGCTTAGATAATTGCTTGCAAACCTCTCCTTTACTTTTATTGTTTGTAATTAGTGTAAATAGCTTGACTATAACCTAAGGCGTAGAACTGACTTTAAGTGTACCATCCTTCCCTGTGGAACGAACTGTTCTTGCTGCTATGCGATCGTAACGATCCGTGCACTTGCGGATATACACTCGAATGCCATATCACTTACCGGTAGTTTATAGAACTATCGCGTACCACATTTGCGGCGATCAAGTTTTTGGCGCCGCTGCCGGGGAAGAGATAGTATACGTTTCGTAGGTCTAGTCTTTGTTTTAGTCATTTTTAGTTATTTTTGTTATTTTTATTTTTAGTTTTAGTGTTCATAGCATATCTTGTTCGATTTGATTTTTGTTTGTTTGATATTTCAGGATTCGGATCAAGATGGAAAACCTTTACAATGTGCCCATTATTCAGAGGCTTATGAAGTACTTTGCTTTGCTGATTTTGGGAGCTCAACCGTCAGCGATTCTGTTGAGTGATTTGCAACGGAGCTACGAGTTGAAAAGTTCTCATTTCAACACTCTTCCAGTCTTCCGAGGTGAACCGGATGAGGATTCCCTTCAGTTCATGAAGGAGTACTACGATGCCGTCACTACCATCCGACTCGGAGAACTCACGGAAGATCAGTTGAGGATGAGATGCTTCCCGTACTGCATGAAAGATGAAGCAAAGAAATGGTTATTGGCTCTACCCGCAGGTTCATTGACTACTTGAGAAGCGATAGAGACCAAGTTCTTCTCAAGGTACTATCCCTCTTGGAAGACATGAGAAATCAAGGGCAAGATAGTAACCTTCGAAGAAGAATCAGAGGAAGCCTTTCATGAGACTTGGGACCGTTACAAGTTACTCCTTGCACAGTGCCCGCATCACATGTTCCCTATCGTCCTACTAGTATAGTGTTTCTATAATGGATTGACGGGACTCACACAAGCCACTGTTGATAATGCTTGTGGGGGAGCAATGAGGGAGAAGACCGCAAGGGAGGTGTTTGTCGTATATGAGATGTTGGGTGAAAATTCCCAACAACGAAGACGAAGAGATGATTCTTGTGAGGAGAGGACCAATGCAGACTTAGGAATGCAATTGGCCAATTTGTCACGGGAAATGGAAAATCTCAAGGCAAACTTTGGGCAACAACCGATAATGAGAGAAGTGCAAGTCGTGTATCCGTATCAAGACAACCATCAAGCAAGCAACAATCAAGGATGGCAAGACCATCAGTGGGGTAGCCATGACAACCTCTCGTTCACCGGGGAACGAAATAGTGGCCTAGAAGAATCTGTAGAGGATGCAACAATCCCAGTGGGGAAGTTGGCAGAAAAGGCACTAACCAATCTTCAGAGCGGAGATGTGAATTCACTAGAGGTTGAAGAACCAGAGTTTGTCTTTAGATCGTCTGAAGGCATATATGACCGAGTGGATGAAAGTATGTGCATATTAGAGATGGTGTTCGAGGAGGAGTATGGAGAGTATGAAAAGAAGGTAGAAGAGGTTGCACAAGAGAGCAAGGAATTGATAAGCCAAGATGTGAGCTTAGAGAAGAAAATCAATTCGCTTGAGAAGGAAAGGGATTCATCCTTAAGAGTGATTGAAGAGCTTAAGGATGAATTGGCTCAAAGAGATGTGGCTTTAGAGATAATGAAGACAAGGGAACTTGACCACCTTACAAAGCTTGCAAAGGCTAAGCAAGAGTTTAAGGCAAAGGGAAAGGAAGTTATGCCATTTCTGAAAGATGAGCTTGACTTAGGTCAAGGAACTTCAAGTGCCACAGTTACCAAACTAAGTCTCAACAAATCCAAGAAGAAAGCCACTAAGAAGAGCAAACAAGTCCCACCTTCACCTTTACAAAACTTGAAGGACAAGCAACCAATACCAGGAATCCTCAAGAGACCTACTCCAAGGTTGGCCCCCAGGCAGAACAAGATCAAGCAAGCCTCCAAGCAAACCACAACAAATCAAGGAGGTATAATCTCTCACTTTAGTCCCATTTGTTACAAGTGCCACATTAGAGGTCATATTGGATCTCAATGCGCAAATATGAAATGGCAACGTGTGACAAATGTGAGTCCTAGGATTACAAAGTTGGTTGTCAATTCCTTGTGGATTGACAAAACCAAAATAGAAGGACTCAAAAGGAATGGACCCCTTTGGGTCAAGAAAAGTGAGAATGGGTATGTTGTGGTAAAGCCATTCATCTTTGATGGTGGTTGAGTGCTTGTATTGTATGAACTTTTTGATATGTTTGTTAATGTGCAGGAATTTCAAGCTTTAAGGAAAGGACGCACTTAACGGACATTCATTTTTGTTTATATTTAAGTATTTTTATTTTTATTTGTAATTATTTTGAACAAATTATTAGTTTAGTGTTTAGAGTCTAGAGTCATTATCTACTCACTTGTCATGTGCATTTGTGCTTAACCATATCATGATGACATGTAGGGAAATAGATAGGTTTGGGGGTTTATACTCCTTACTTATATCCTTACATAGAATATGCTTGTGGTGTTTTTGGCATGATTTTTATGTGTGCAGGCCATGGAATCAAAGAGAAAAGATGTTAGGCTAAGAATGCCTACCGCGGGACAAGTCCGCGGGATTATTCCCACTCAACAAAGCCGCGGGGTTCTCGTGGAACCTTGCGTGAGAAACGTCCGCGGGAAAATGGCCGCCAACCAGAAAGTCTGAACTCGCGGCGGATTCCTGAGAATTGCTCGCGAGAACGAAGCCACGACACACATCATGCACCATAAACCATACCACAAGGCCACACCGTCCTACGAATGCGAAATCAAAGGTCCAATATCTTACTTTTAAGCTTTTACTTCAAGTTGATATCTCATGTTTAGCTTAAGAGTGTGAATTGGTTGTTTTTGCCTAGTGACTAGGATTAGTTGTTGTAATGTGATTAGTGGTGGATATTAGGATTGTAAATATGTGTTTACATGTTAGTTGTAGATATTAGGATTGTATATATATGTTATTTTTGTATTTTTGTTTTTCATTTTCGTGTTTTATTTAAAACTTGTGAAGATGCCCTGTTTTGAATATTTGAGGCGATATGTTTCTTAAAAACTGTACCAATCGGTAAAAAAATAAATTTTTCTGCCCACTCTGGGTTCATTTTTTTTTCGATATGATTCCAACGATATAAAGAACGTAAAGTTCTGGGCGGTGGTTTGAAAGATATGAGTATTTCTTCGACTGAAGGTCACAGCCGTGCCCTGTTTTTAAAATTATGCACGTGACCTGTTTTCAATGTCTGTTTTCACACTTTTCCGATTTGAATTTTAAAATGTTTTCTACATGAAATGTGTTCATTTGCATGTCTATATTCTTTTTTCAAAATTTGAGCAAGTTGTATGGAGTATCTTTGAAAATATGCATTGAAAAGCAGACATTGTTCGAAGTTCAAAAGTTGACAGTTTTTCTTGAAATATTTTCCTCTATTTTTAGAAACTTCTTCACATGGTATTTTTGTTATTTTTGTTTTTAATTGTGTTTAGTTGTACATATGTGTTAGTATGTTTGTGTCCAGATTTCCAAATCATGAACTTTTTGTCCATGTGCTTCAATTTTTCAACATTGAGGACAATGTCGAGTTTAGGTTTGGGGGTGTGGACACATATGTGTCTTTTTCGTGTTTTGTGTTGTGAATATTGTGTTTTGAATTTTGTGTCAAAAAATTTCAAATCTCTGAAAAATTTTGTCAAAATTTTGTGTTTTGGGAGTTGTTTACTTGTGTATACCAATAGGAACATGTCATGCTATGCTTTGAAGTCTAAATTTTGACTAGTTTGCATGCCATCTCAGTTGTTACACCACTATAAATATGCTTGTTCAGTGCCAATGCTTGGATGTTGAGACAAATGAATCTTAGACTTTTTGTTCCTAGGAGAATTGTGGAGACTACCCGTGTGAGACATTGAGCCTTAACGATCATTTGAGAGGGTATTCTAGTCTACTCATTAAAGAGCACTTTTCGAAACTAGGATTGCATTGAGATCTCATTCACAAAGCATTTAGTATTGATTGCCATGAACATGAAAATTGTGGACTGCTTGTGCGACTTGTATTCCCTTGATAGAAAGTCTAGCAGATATGATTCTAGGCGTGTGTGCGCTTAACTCTATTTCCCAAACACTGTCCTTATGAATGTGTGCTCCAATTGCCAAATTTGAGGCCAAACACAACCCATTCATTTCATCACCACATATATCCATACACATCATTCACATGAAATCTTTAGTTGTTGATCATAGTTTGCATAAATTATAAATGCAATTGATTAGCTCAATCTGTAAATAGCGTGTACTCAGGCGATGATAGATAATGTGCAATATAGAGGCTAAACTGTAAAAGTGTTTAAAATGAAAATGCTTAAAGCCATAGTACTAAATTGACTAAATACTCAAATTGAGTACCAATTAGCACAATCATTAAAATGTTAATCTTAGCCTAGACGCTTGTAGACATATTAATAATGAGCTAGTAGAATATCATTGTTAAATTGATCAACATCTTTAGATTTCCATTAAATTCATTCCATTCATTAAAAATCACCCATGGCCCCATTACAACCAAAGGGAAGCCCTAGCTGATCTTTTAGAAGTCTAGCTTAGGAATACGAGTCAAAACATGTTTTCTCCATGTTCTTGGTGCATCAATTCATTCATGAGATCATTCACTATAAAGTGCATTGTTTTTTATATATTCACATGCGTTGAATTCGAATTTTATGTAAATAACTTCCTAGAACGCATGTGGTTAATGAGAGATTGCCTAAGACTCTGAGAGAAGAAAGAGCTGAATCCGTGAGATATAGAAGTCAAGGCGAATTCAACCATAGGCAATTAGTTAAATGATTCATAGATCGAAACATCCCAAGTGTTGGCAAACTGGCATTGTGTGTTGTTTTAATGAAGGTGGAATTTTACTAGTCTTAATTTAAGATGCTTAGCTTGCATGAAGTTTTTGTTTGTATGCATATTGTTGCATCTCTTTGTTGAAATTTAGAGTTGCGTTTGTGGGTATTCTATCTGGTAAACCCTCAGGAGACTTCACTTCTCCTACTAGGGGCACCTAGAGGTTTAAAAGGCTTGTGGCATGGGCTAAGTGCCATCGTTTCTCCCACGACAGTGGACTAAGTAGTTTATATTTTATTACGCTTTAGTAGTTGTTATTTGTTAGCTTTTGTTTTGTTTTGCTCGAGGACGAGCAAAAGTTAGGTTTGGGGGTCTGATTGCGCTCCAAATGTTCACATTTAGCGCTCTCTTTTTCTATCTTTTGTATTCATTTTCGAGCATTTTTGTGTATTTAATAGGGTGTAAATAAGTGTTTCAAGGAATTAGGGAAGTTCAGGGGCAATTGTGTAATTGTGGAGAAATCAGGGGCAAAAGTGAAATATTCGGAGAAATATTTAAGATTCTGTGAATATGCTAAAGATCAGGGGACCTAATTGTAATTCGCCAGCCAAGGCAGGCATCAGCGCCATGTCAGCAAGCAGAACGGCATCATTTTGGGCTCTGCATGTGTCAGCGTGACGTCAGCGATGACATCATCATCTTCATGCTCCAGCCGGGTCGACCATGACCCATGCGCTTGACCCGTTTGCCCGACGACCCGGATTTGACCCGGTTAAGACTCGATCATTTTCAATCAATTTCCAACCTTTTTTCGGTGCTCTTTCCGGCCAATCTCCGCCCAAATCAGAAGCCCACTTCTCCT
Source organism: Acer saccharum (assembly GCA_030490815.1). NCBI lineage: Eukaryota > Viridiplantae > Streptophyta > Magnoliopsida > Sapindales > Sapindaceae > Acer > Acer saccharum. Next base: position 32,423,210 of record CM059873.1, read on the forward strand.
CAGTCATGATGGACCCATTTTGGGCATCCTATGCACAAGTTTTGCATCCCATCCAAGTCCACCAACTTCCATGGAAATGCAAGCTTCAAGCTCACTTCCAGCGGGTCCTTGGCTGCCCAATTACGTTCCAAACTTGCCAAATCTCAGCGATTTCACACGGCGGGAAGAAGCTCGCAATCCAGAAGGTCCAAGCTCGCGGCCAACGTCCAAAAATGCCCGGCGACTTCCGATGGCGGGTAAGAACCCGCAAGCCTAGCGTTCTAAACCCGCCGGAGTGGCCGACCTTGGAGATATTTCACCCAAAACTTGCCTAAACCTTCCCTAATATATATATCCCTCTTTCCTAACCTAAAACACTCTCTCTAGCATCCAATATAACTTAGAACAAACCCTACCTAGCTCAAAAATACTTAGAATAGCTTAGATAACTTAAACACACACTACATGGTTGCATATGAGCTTCATAGCTTGGAAGAAGTAGATTTGGAGCTTCATTGAAGACAAGAAGCATACCATCTTGTGGTTACTTCTTACTCTTGCTTCTTTTCCATTTATTTGTGATTCATGTAACATGTATGTGTATAATAATGTTTATGTTAAGGGATTGATTTCATATGATTTTATTATTGTAATTAATTGATCTCTATATCTATTATATCCATAATTAGCTATTAAATGTTGGATTGAGTTAAATTGAATGGATGCATGTTGTTGATTGACAAATTAGTAACTTGTAATCTTGTTTAAGAACATTTGATTAGCTATATTGGAGAAGATTTGGTTAGTAATTGCATGATCAACACTTATTAACTAATTCTTAGGTTCTAGGTGTAATTACTCTATTATTGTCATTCTAAGATCATTAGTTGATAATAATTAGAGTGGTAGTTGCTGAATTACCTATGCCATAGAACTAGTGAGCTTAATTGTGATCAATTGATAAATATCCCTTTTCATTTATCCTTGCTCTTGCATAACCTTGCAAGAATTAGTTAGTCTAGTTAGTTGTAGTTAATTAGTGTAAATGAATTGTAGTGACTTAGTGTTAATTAATTTACTTGCTTATTTAGTTGCTAATATAATTAGTTTAGATTAATCACATCTTTTTAGTTGTAGTTGTAATATAGATATTGCGTATCCTTAACCGTAAGATACGCATAGCTTAAATTTGCCATCCTAGCCATTAGCTTATATAATTGCTTGCAAACCTCTCCTTTACTTTTATTGTTTGTAATTAGTGTAAATAGCTTGACTATAACCTAAGGCGTAGAACCGACTTTAAGTGTACCATTCTTCCCTGTGGAACGAATCGTACTTGCTGCTATGCGATCGTAACGATCCGTGCACTTACAGATATACACTCACACGCCATATCACTTATCGGTAGTTTATAGAACTATCGCGTACCACATTTGCGGCGATCACCGTGAAGCCGTACTTGAATCGGTCTTTCGAGTTTGTCTCGATGTTTGTTAGGGTATCGGGATTGGCTTGCTTCAGAATGTAAAAGTATGCCGGCAACGTTTGAAAAGACTTCAACGGATCCCCGTACTGTATTTTCAGAGCATGGAGTCTGGCCCGGTTAGCTTTGTTATACAACAGGTGCACCCCGTGCTGAGACCCCATTTCCGCTATGATATCTTTAGCTCAGATTTGAATCCCGAAACTGCGAATTTTGGGACATACAGTTCCCCAACGACATAGGCACTTACTTGGTTAAAGTGAAGACCATAATTTTGGACTTTGTACGTGTGTGTACCTCGATATACATTGACGTACCAGTGAGTTGCTTGGCGCTTCTTCACTGCACGTACTAACCATTAACAATTGAAGTCGGTACACGATGCCTCATACCGCGTTGTGGTCAACTGCGTAACCCTATACCAGAAATGGTTTTCCATTGCATATAGACCCAACTACTTCTTCATTTCATCCTTGTGTTTGAATATTTTGCCTTTATGAATGGATGTATGGTCCAATTCAGATTTGAATGCGCTGCATTCTTTTACATTTTCAAAACAGACATGGTCAAACCCTTGCACTTTATGCCTAGATAGATTATGATCAGGAGGGTTGTGAACGTAAGTGGTGTTATCCTGGTCAGCAGGTGGTACATTGTTTGTAATACATGATATTGAAATGTTATTCGTGTTAGGACCAGGCATGGGATGGACCTCTCTATATGCAACATGTATCTGATGAGGCTGTAAAGGCTGTTGATGTGTTTCCTGTTCATTACTGGGAACTAATGATGCCCTGCAATGTGTTCCACAACCTATGGCATCAACTTCAGCAGTGTGTACATTCGTACAATCGACATCATGGATTGTAGAATGCTTTGACTCGGACTGAACATCCTTTGCATTATTTTTAGATCGACCTTTGTAAGACTCTAAAGGATATACGCTATCATTAACACCCATTCGGTTGGTTCCGCTTGAAAATGTATTGGAACCTCTGACCAGTGGAATATCATCAAAAAGCAACCGCTTGATTGATATATGTGACAAGGACTCATCACCGAGTGTTTGGTTCGGAATAAAATTTATGCTGGGAGAATCGGATATACATGTTACCGGTGAACAACCACTTGGGGTAACTGTATATTTTGCCTTCTTCTTTAACTGTGGCGTTACCGACTGATTCACCGTTGACAATGGCGTGCTGATGTAAATAGGTCGACTGTTGGGTTGATTTTGATCAACCAAAGGTTTTACCGTTGAATCTTTGTTCTGGCTCAGTACCTCTGCGATATGTCCCGGTACAGGATTGTGAAATAACGAAACATAACATTTAGGATTCTTTTTGTTACGCGAAATGAAGATTTGAAAATCAGCGTCAAAACTCATTTCAACAACGGTGCCAAAAAGTAAGGTACTAAACTTCATATCGACTGCATCGTAGTTCAACCCAAACCGATCGCATATCTTATCCGACAACGTTTACAGTGTATCCTTCGGTGTCATAGCCAACAGGAAAATAGATTTTGGGTTGAAATCAACATCTTCCTAGACTCCATCATAGTTCACTATCAACATAAGCATTTCATGGGCAATCCAAACGGTCAAGTATGCACACCGGAAAATTTTTAACCGGATATGGTGGTTGTGGTATTGTATGAAATGGTGGTAAAAATAGTTGGAATGGCAGTGAAATCAAGTGTTAACAAAAATTATCACGGAGCAGAGTATAAACTGTTTGGGTGTTTTGCAATATCTGAACAAACTTTGAGTTCAAATAAACTGAAATACGCTTTTTCTAATCCCATTACGCACGCCTAAGTCTTAGCTTTACCTAAATATAACAAAAACCACAACATATATAAAGCCAATGGCCTCTTGACAATGTGGTGTGACTCTTCAATAGGAGACTCCACCACCACGGTTCAATGCCCGGCATATGTATATATATATACAATTTCATTCATTGTCCCACCTCATCTGTGGGTGTCCTCTCCCCCTTGTGGGAGTAGTTGTTTGGGCTGTGCTAGTAGAGTCCCGACAGTTGTTGTAATTTAAAAAAAAAAAAAAAAAAAAAATCAACACGACGTAAATAATTTCAAGCCATAATATATCACCTAAGCATAATAATAAAATATTATGATGTAGATGTTGATTTAAATATTTAGCTACATTTGTAGAATGAACAGACATAAACCTTCTTCTGTTACAAAAACTATTCAATGTAAAATGTGTTCGAAGTTTTACATTGAATAAGATATGAATTATTTTTCTGTAATTAAAATTAGGGTGTTGCTTTTTTTTGATTAACCTGTGGATTATTTTGTAATAGGGGGTAGGGTGGGCTTGAGCCCCCAACCTATCCCCACACAGGTGGCTCCATGGTCATAGCATGCAATGGTTTTTAATTATAATCATTCACCTTCCCCATGGTGATTAGATGTTTCTTCACTATTAAGAATCATAAGTATAATTTGGCATCTGACCAGCCATGTCCTGCATTCGTCATTATTGGTACGCAAATAGTAGTAATGGTTCAGTGTCAATGCATGATATCGTTCCTCGTTGGAGAGAGATTATTGCATGCAACCGGTGCATTACACCCATCCAATGGGTACATGCCATGTGGCACGATATTCTCTTTCCTGTCACGTGGCATGCACCCATTGGTTATAGTGCATTGCACTCGATGCATGCAAGGTTTTCTTCTCATTGGAACTCCCTTACAGAAATCTTAAAACGATCCATTTCAAGTACAATCTGATTTCGTAATCCCTATTTGATTGTCAAATCTAGGACCGAAGAAAATATTGTGTGGGTCTGGAACGTGGTGAGAACATGAGACAATCCAATGACATTGTAGCAATTAAAATTGTATAATTATTTTTATGCTCCCTAGATAAACGGTGCAATATCATTGCATGGTTTCACGATCTCTCAACATCGCAGTCCCATGCAAGATTTCCTCGCATGACGGACCCCATTTGTGTAAAAGTGTACACATTGAAGTCTTTTTATTTTATTCAATATTGTACAAGCAATGATGGTTCTGCAATATGGGATTGGATGGGTTTCCCTCAATGTCGAAGTCTGTAAGGTTTATGAAGATTTTATCGGGTTATTTGGTGACGTACAGTTGTTGAACAGTAATGGGAGGGAAATACGCTTTTGTGTTTCAAAGCCATCTCCAACCTTAATCCTTAATTTTGTGGAAGTTTTGAACTAAATTGGTGGAACTATTAGCATACACTATTCTCATTTTCCAACTCCGAGCCATTAAAACCTATGTGACACTTAACCGAATATTCCCTACAATATTATCTGTGTTCCCATTTATCAAATATCTCAGAACAATTAACATTTGACCCCATAATATACATAATATTGCAATATTTTAATAATGTTTGAAATTGAAGCTGCTCATTAACAAACACCCCAACCCCCTTTTGTGTTATCAATTAAGTGATTGATGTAAATAACAATTTTTAAATGTTATGTAGTATACACATATTGAATAAAAAGGTTTATATATATATATATATATATATATATATATAATTATGAAAAAAAAGGAAAAAAAGAAGCTATCATATTTAAAATCATACAATTGGAATACATTTAATTGGTTACGGGTATATCTCGTAATTCGGAAAACCATAAAATAAGAGATACAATAAAATAATACGATGAGAAATATTTCAAACAATATAATGGTTGAACTCTGATTCAGTTAAACTTGAGGGTTTTCCCATATTGTGAATTATTTGCTTAATTTAGCACCATTGCGCCAGCCACGTGGGATTGCACTGCACTGTTCAAATGCAGCCAATTCGCCGCATTGGAGGACCGTTGTTTGGAGAGGTTTTGTTGCTCAAATTGGATGATTTGCTCAAAGTTGCAGCTAGGTTGGAGATGCCGGGTTTTATGCACTCTTAATTAGAAGTTAGAGCATGAGATTCACCGTGATATCATCAATTAAAAGAAAAACAGACTTTTCATAGCAGTTGATCACTTGCAAAAACACAACGGAACATTAACACACTACGCTAACTGGTACAAAGACCCTTAATTACCCTTAATTACAACACAAAACATGAAACAAAAGGATCAACTCATAAAAACCTAATCCATATATACATATAAGTTGAACTACTTGTGCTCGAGACGAACAACTGTATGGACACACCCCTCTTGCTGGACCACGTTTCGCCTATCCATATAGGTGGACCACAAATACAACCCAATGGCTGTTATTAAAAATGCTCTGTAGACGATTCCGACGAACAATATGGCAAGCCCTAGCCCCATGGTATCAGTAGGCTTAGGAGATGTTACCTTGAGGGTTTTCGTGTCAGTGGAAAATTTATTAGGATCTAGTGGCTGTGAATGCATCCAATGTGGCAAAACCATGGACTTAAAAGTCCATGAATAGACAAAACATATATGCGTAGTGTTGCCATTTGAAGAGGTCAATCCCACAAACACGTCGGTGTCATGCCATATTTTCTACAAGTCAATTGAGTAAGAGATGAGAGGATTCACAGGTTTTATATTACCAGAATGACACAACCTAACCTCTAAACTCTTTGCATCATAATCGATCCATGAATCCAATTTCTTACCACTATTAAGGAACATATTCTGAGATGAAATACTACAGAATTTAACAGATAATAGACTGTCAACGTCAATGCCGACGTGATTCCATTCAAATCACCATACTCCAGATCTAAAGAGGTGTCAAATTCAACAACCACCACCCTAAACTTGGTTTTGTGCTGTTGATGGTGAAATTTGGATTGCCACGCACTCAACAATTATATCAACTCAAAATAAAAGCAAGAAAGTAATCAATGCATGCAAGAGACAGATTTTACGTGGAAAACCCTTGAATGGGAAAAAACCATGGCGCCCCAGAGGGCAAGAAAAATAATACTAGGCTTATTGCTTTGTTACACACTCAGATCTCTCATACAATTGCTCTCTTCTCTCTCTAAATTTTCGAACCCCCTCCTCGTGGGATAGATGGTACTATTTATACATGATGATTAAGGTTTCCCCTTGATTTTAGCTGCGTTGGTGGTAGGATTTCCTCTTTTATTTGTACTAGGAATCCTACGTTGTAACGGATCCGGATATGCTTTCTCTCTTTCCCTTCTTATGATTCCTCATTGTCATGGGTCTTCTAGAAGTTAGGGTTTATTTCTGTGTTTCTGCCGAGTCGGTTTGTACTTAGTAAACTTGTAAATAACTACTCGAGGCGTGTTCAATATTAATCTAGAGGGTGGGTGAATAGATTTTATCAAATATTACCCAATTTTCGCATGCAAGTCAATTTGACGAAAATGCCCCTAACTAGTCAAAATAATATATCAAGTGTAATATGTGCGGAATTTAAATAACACAAGATATATACGTGGAAACCCAACCACTGGGAAAAACCACGGGCTGTATAGTGCGCCACACTCGGAACTCGAAATCACTAATTGAAATGAAGTTTACAACCTATGTAGACCTCGTCTAACACTCCGGTCTGTAACCCCTCACTTCTACCCAGCGGGCCTTTATTAGCAACCCTATTCCAATTTGCTTGAGGCCTAAGCACTCCTAGCCCCAAGACTTACTTCTCAATGAAGAGAAACAACCTAAGTGAATATGTATGAATATTCAAAATGCAAATTAGAGCTAGGTTACTCTATATGCTTATCTAGGATAATGATTTTGCAATTAAAACAATCCTAGATATAAATGGCTAGATGACATGTCAAATAGCTTAACTAATCAAGATTAATTAAAAACCTAATTAGCTATCACAATACAACTTCTCAAACATACATCATACTAATCTCAAACTTGTATTCAAAGAATATAAAATAACATACAAGTAATTAAATGAGATTGCTTGTTAAGAGAAACACAAAATATGTAAGATATTAGTGAAAAGCTTACCAAGCAAAGTATGATGAAGAATCCATGCAAGATGACATCTAGAAGATCAAAGATGATGCTAGATGATGATTGATGGTCATGAAAAAGTGTTTGAGTGATTAAAAATGAGTTCTTGGAATTTTTCTTCTCTTTAAAAAATATCCAAAGTCTGAAATCTGATATGAACTCTCTTATCTGACCTAAAGTCAAAGTGTTATATATATAGGGGCCATAAGTGAAGTGAGGTCATTTTGAAAAAACGCACCAAAAATATCACTGTGGCTCAACTACCGCGGTTGCACAACCGCGGCACTAGAACCGTGGCACAGACATGCTGTCGCTCGAATGCCGCTGTCACAAACCGCGGCACTGAAACCGCGGCGAAGCATCACAGCACAAAGCTTGATTTTCAAGCGACTCAAAACATGACCAAACGATATCGAAACCTTTCATATAATATACCGTTGGAAAGGTATGGAAGTCTACTTTCTACTCCAATTAAAAAAACATGATTTGGATAACTTTAGAAAAAGTTATGGTCATTTGAGTGACCAAAGGTCAGATTCGGATAACAGCTGTGATGCCCTGTTTTAGTGGTCACTTTGGAAATTTCAAAACCAATCCAAACGGTCATGCAATATTACGAATAATATACCGTTGGAAAGGTATGAGAGTCTAGTTTGTCCAGAATTTTACAAAACTCAATTTCAATCTTTTCATAAAAATTTATGGTCACAAGACCATACAAAGGTCAGTTTTGAAAACACTTAAAACCTTGAAATCCAATCTTTTGAAACTAGACACTTACTCTAAATAACCAAACCAAATCTAACACTTATCCAAGAGAAGAATGAGACCTTCTCAAGTGGTCAACCATCGCGCTAAGACATGCACACCATCGTGCAAGCGCGGACGTTTCCGATCACACATACGGAAACGAATTACACCACACTTAAGACTAATCATGAAGTGCAAGTGTGGGAAGTGAATGCATCCTAATACCTAACAAGTTATGGCAATTAATAAGCTAGATGCAATCATTTAACATGCAAGAAGAGATGAAAATAGGCATTAATGCACAACACAAATAAACACAACATACAAAGATAAGACATATGCATGAGTTGTGAGTGTGTGCAACTATCTCTTCAAGTCAAGTAAGCACAAAGAAAATTACCTTCGGTGCTTATCAACCTTGAGGACATGAGAGGGTCTTGAGCTTGAATAACTATTACTTAAGCTACCCTTACATACAATCCCCAACACGTGGTTTGTCCACGAAATAAGCCAATCAATAAAACGGGAATCCTTACAAAACTGATGTAGCGAGTACCTTCATCTCTGGGTATCACCCTTCGGCGACCACATTTTTGTCCCTGGCGAGTACATATCCTGATCTGGCGAATACACCTTTGAATTTTTGACTTGGGATTTGTTGACACGCTGTTTGGTCCACGTTTCTCCTTTGGCTTGGTCAACGAGTGATGTGGCAACATTTTCCCCAGCATTTGTTGATTCCGTTGATGACGTGTCCGCCTGGTGAAAACATACATACAACAATACCCCCATAAATACTTTGAGTTGAGTGAATATCTTGGTCTTCCAATTCGTTTATCTCTGCGAACAGTATTTATATCCATACTTAGGCTTTTCGGCATGCTTTGCAAATACTTTCCCTCCTTTTTATTTTGACCACGTGTTGAATTTTGCTAGCTGTCTCTTCCGGTGCAAGCCTTCATTTCTGGCCACAAGATTTCTGCTTATTTGACGCGATGGGATGATGTGATGACTGCTGGGTGTTTCCTGTGTTAGGATTATGCTCAATAGCAAGAGTGTAATATTGTAATTAACAATCTCTTTCATATTAATAAAGTGATTTCTGGTTTAACAAATCGTATAGCATTTATAGTTTAATATTATAATTGTCAAAGTAAATAATCATAAGGTCTAAAGACTATGAGAAAAGAAGAATTGTTCGTACATCTGGATATGTATGTGGTAGACACAATTCTTTAGTTAGTCTTGAATAATGTTCACAACTTAAGTTAAAGGTTGGGCACCTTTATCTTGTTAAAGTTGTAGAATTCTTTTACTAGCATTTGAGTGGGATCAAATGAGATATGATGAGTCTAAAATCATCGGAGTGTCTTCGAGTAAAAGAATCTAGTGCACTGGGTGCATTGAACTGGATCACAATGAAAAGCTTTATCTAGAACCGTCAATAGATAATAGTCTTTTCATTATCAGGACAATCGGAGAGTCTATCTTAATCCTGAGATAAATGATGGACTTATGGTTGCAAGTGATATCATTTGAGTTATCAATGAGTACGATTATATCGCATAGTCTATCCTCAATAGTTTGGTGATATTCATCTGTTAATCGATAGAGGACTTCATTTATAGATATGGACATCGTGGCTCCATTTAATAAATGAGAGTATAATATCATCATATGGATGTTTTGAGGTAATTGGATATTAAATCTGAACGTTGAGTTTTCGATAGTGTCTATTGAAAACATGGCTTCTGGACAAGTCAAAATATCCAAGTTCAAAACGTGGTCATATGAGTAAATATGGTAACTTGGAGAGTTATAGGCGGTCTATGAACTCTTGGCGATTACTGATATTAATCACGAGGATACACTATCTCTAACATGATTGTCTAGGGTATGAATGAGGAACATCTTCCTTTTCTATCTTTATTTAAGAGTTCAATTTTAGCTCTTTAGTGGAATGAGTTAAAATTAATGGATCGGACCTAAGTGAATCATTTGTTGATTGTGATTAGGTTGTGTCTATTGAAGCTTAAATTTAGATAGCCCACCAAGATCCCCAATCCACACGGACTTGCATGGATCACTTGATATATTCTACCGGACCAATTTAAGGGTCCATCTAGAATTGCATTTAATATATTAAGAATATAATTTGCACATTATTTATGTAATGGGCTGCTCAAAATTAATATATTAATGAAAGACATGTGGGCTTGTTTCTTTTAGTAAGAATGGGTCTGGCTCACATGTGGGCTTTTTATTTAAAGTCCAATGGATTAAATGAAATAAGAAAATAATATTAGGCCCAATTTTAGACAAGTGGGGCGGCAAGGTTTATATATTAGCCTATATATTATTTTGTTTTAATTGTTTAATTAAATAAGAATTAATTAATTGTTTAATTAAGAAACAAATCTTTTTCTGAACAGGAAATATATTTCCTAGAGTTATACTATTGTTAGTAGTATACTAAAATAAAAGACTTATTTAATCAAATAAAAAGTCTTTTAATTTAGTCAATTAAAAGAATAAAATATCTATGAGTTGGATTAGGGTTTGAAGTCTATTCTTTGATGGAAATTAGGGTGCAACACAAACCCTTTTAGGAGTGTGATTTGCGGCAACCCTAAAAGACAAGGAGAGGAAAATTTTGGCCACCTATATATTCCCACATATAGAATTCGGCCACCCTAGTTGTTCTTGATACAATTTTCTTCTTCTTCTCAATTCATAGAAAGTGATTTTATTTTACTAAAAACATAAAAGAGTGAATAGATTATTCTTTGATGGTACACTAATTGCTTGTTCATCAATAAACTTGTGTGTACAACATCGATTTAGGTTCACGCGAGTTTCGATCATTAGATTGAGAACTCAAAAGTGACCGGAATAATCTTAGTCTTCTTTTGATTGTTTTGTGACTAACAAAAGAAAAAGAAAAGTTTGTTTGTCCATTCTCAGGTTTGCAATTCAAAGAAAAGGGAGACCACGCTCCTAGGTGATCCACGCTCGTGCTAGGATTGAAGATCTTGCGGATTACCATCGACGTAAGTCAATCGGATCACGCAACAAAAGGTATTCTTCTTTTGTTGATTATATGTATGTTTAATTAATTAAAGGGTTAAGGTTCATAAAAAGGAAAATTTTTTAAAACTACTAAATCTCTTTTTAGTCTCGCTTCCGCTGCGTGTACTACGGTATTTTTCCCTACAATTGGTATCAGAGCTAGGTTGAACCCTTTTAATTAATTAACGTATATATACGTGGATCTATTTCTTTTTATTGTGATTATGCATGTTTAGAAAGAGATGGCACTCTAGGTATTCGCATATATAATTACATGTGATGTATGGATTTATATATGTTTTATGTGGATTGTTGTTGCTCGATTTTGGTCCTAGATTTTCAATGTAATTTTTGTTTCGGAATTGTAACAAGAAGGGTGGTCTATTATCTCCATAATTCCTTCTTGGTAGTTGCTAGGTTTTTTTTTTTTTTTTTTTTAAATAAGTGCAGTATTTTTTTTAATATTACTACTGCAGTTTTTTATTTATTTTTTAGTGCAGTTTTTATGTGTAAAAGTACTGCAGTGAATAAAAAAAAAAAAAAAAATTAATACTGCAGTATTTTATTAATTTATACTGCTATAATGTATTCGGGTATTGAAGATTCGAAGATACGAAGAAAAACGAAGCAACCAGAACCGAGAACGAGCACCGTGCACACCCTAAGAGTGGATTGGGCTGCGCATGGCAAGCCCAAACCTTGGTGGGCTGCGCACGGCAGCCTTGTGTGGCCTTATGGGCTATGCATGGCAGCCCCTTTGTGGGGTTGTGGGCTGTGCACGCCCATGGGAGGAGGCCGAGGGATGAGCGTATGGTTGATGGCCACCTGAAGATCTTGTATTCCTGACAATTGTAATTTACTTGCTTTTCTAGGATGGACCAAAATTGTTGCTATTTATTTTTTGCATAAATATTACAATATTTGTTATTGTATGATAACATGACATATAGAATAGGAGTGCCACTCATATATCTCTTTTGGTATGAACATGCATTGAATGATTTAGGTATCTAAATTGGCATCTAGATAACTTGGTAAATCATTCTTTGGGATTTAATCACACGCCTTAAATATTTGAGTGGGAGAAGGTGTTTTTGTAACACCTATGGCCTCCAAGGTTAGTTGAGCTTTATTATTTATTGGTAATCCCCCCAAGGGGTGTCCATGAATGGAATTTAGCAACATACTTCCTTACAAGGATAGACTAGACAATGGACTCAAACGAGATCTACTCCCCAAGGAGGGATTTTCGTGAGAGAAAATTGAGGGTCGATATCTTGGTAACACACTCAATGTAATTTTATTGATATTTGAAACTAATTATAGCACGGTGTGTATAAAACTATCTAGAGGGGGGGTGAATAGATTTTACGCTTTTTACCCAATTTTTCGTGTTAGTCAAAATTACGAAATTACCCTCAAGATAAAATAAACAAGCAAGTGTAATATGGTGCGGAAATTAAATTGACACTTGATTTTTACGTGGAAACCCTCACGGGAAAAACCACGGGCTATGTAAGTAAGCCACACTCGAACCTCGAATCCACTAAATGTGCAAACGATTACAACCTAATCCCGGAAGTAATCACACACCTACCTAATCCCGGTATGAGTGAACCTAGTCCGATTTTGCTTGCGATCTAAGCAACCTAATCCCGATTGCTACACACAAGACTTAGCTTCTCTTGAAGAGAATACAACCCTAAGTGAATATATGAAAATATCCAAAATGCAACATAGAGCAAGGGAAACCCTATATGCTTATCTAAGATGATTAATATGCAATTAAGAGCAATCCTAGATATCAAAACTAAATGACATGTCAAATAGTTAAGCTAATCAATATCAAGTACAAAACCTAATATGCTAGCACAATACAACTTCTCAAACATACATCATACTAATCTCAATTTTGTATCTAAAGCATACACAATAACAATCAAGTAATTAATTGAGATTGCTAGATAAAATAAACACAAAATATGTAAGATATTAGTGAAAAGCTTACCAAGCAAAGTATGATGAAGAATCCATGCAAGATGTCATCTAGATGATCTAAGATGATGCTAGATGATGATTGATGATCATGGAAAAGGTGTTTGAGTAATTAAAAATGAGTTCTTGGAATTTTTCTTCTCTTTGAAAAATATCCTAAGTATGAAATCTGAATATGAACTCTCTTAATTGACCTAAAGACAAAATGGCATATATATAGGGTGCCAAGCCAAAGTGAGGTCGTTTAAGTAAGTTTCAAAGAAGCGCGCCAATCGGCGGTTTCAATCGGCGGTCTGTGGCCGCCGATTACAACCGCCGAATTGCTCCCGGCGAAACAGGGGAGAAACGGCGGTTCCATTCGGCGATTTCGTGACCGCCGTTCCCACCGCCGAATTAAACCCGAGAATAAAATCAATCAGGTCTGAAACGGCGTTCCATATCGGCGGCCATCCAACCGCCGATTCAACCGCCGAATTCAAACGGCGGTTTCATTCGGCGGCCAGGCCGCCGATCATGACCGCCGATCACCAACAGAGGTGAAAACCAAGGAGATGCCAAGTGCATCTCCATAGGCGGTCTTCGCACAAAACCAAGCACATTCTAGTGCGTGCGCGGACGTTTCCGAACACTATCGGGAAACGAATTACAAGACACAAAAAACACACAACAAGATACAACATCAAAGTGCTAGTGTGTAAAGTGACATGTGAAGAGAATGCACATATGAACAAGTATGCTAAGTGAGTGTGTGCAACTATCTCTTCAAGATAAGTAAGCACATAGAATTTACCTTTGGTGCTTGTCAATAGTGAGGTCTTCAAAAGGGCCTAAGCAATAACAACAACATCTAAGCTACCCTTACAAAGCATCCCCACATGTGGTTTGATCACGAAATAAGCCAATTAAAAACAACGGGAATCCTAACAATATTCTCCCAAGAGTTCTTGTCAATAAAATTGTAAGGCTAAAATTGAAAACGCTGGTTGTTATGTTAACAATTAGGTGGGACCTAGTCTAACTAGTAAATGGTGCGAACTCCCAAAGGAGGCGTAACATTTATGGGTGTTGGATCACCGTTGAATTTTATGATTGAGTTATTTATTTAATTCAAGATAAATATTTAAAAGTGCTTTATCATGATTATTTACTTATATATGTTTTGTTTTATTCAGAAATCATGACCCTATCACTTATGAACATCCTGAAAGATAACACTTTAACTGGAGATAATTATGTCACATGGAAAAGGAAAATTGGGTTGTTGCTGCAAAGTGAAAAACATAAGTTTGTTCTAACTACTCCTAAACCACCTGCTCCTAATAATGAATCTAGCATAATGTATAGAGATGAGTATGAGCAGTGGAAGACTTCAGATGATATGGCCAAATGTTATATTATGGCCACTATCTCCGACGTGTTGCAACAGCAGCATGAAGGAATGGAGTCCGCTGCTGATATAATGATGTCTCTAGAGGAGATGTTTGCTATGAAGTCCAGGACGACAAAGAGAGAGGCAGTGACTGCTTTTATGAATCTTAGAATGAAACCTGGACAGGCTGTGAAAGATCACATGATGAAAGTCATAGCTGTAGGGAAAAATACCGTAGTACACGCAGCGGAAGCGAGACTAAAAATAGATTTAGTAGTTTTAAAATTTTTTCCTTTTTATGAACCTTAACCCTTTAATTAATTAAACATACATATAATCAACAAAAGAAGAATACCTTTTGTCGCGTGATCCGATTGACTTATGTCGATGGAAATCCGCAAGATCTTCAATCCTAGCACGATCGTGAATCACCTAGGAGCGTGGTCTCCCTTTTCTTTGAATTGCAAACTTGAGAATGGACAAACAAACTTTTCTTTTTCTTTTGTTAGTCACAAAACAATCAAAAGAAGACTAAGATTATTCCGGTCACTTTTGAGTTCTCAATCTAATGATCGAAACTCGCGTGAACCTAAATCGATGTTGTACACTCAAGCTTATTGATGAACAAGCAATTAGTGCACCATCAAAGAATAATCTATTCACTCTTTTATGTTTTTAATAGAATAAAAATGCTTTCTATGAATTGAGAAGAAGAAGAAAATTGTCTCTATGAAACTCTTAGGTGGCCGAACCCTATAGCAAGCATTATATAGGTGGCCTAATTTCTTTTCTCTTTTCTTTTAGGGTTGCCGAAAATCCTTCTCTAAAACCAACTAGGGTTGCCGCAAATCACATGCCAAAATAGGCTTGTGTTGCACCCTAATTTCCATCAAAGAAATAGACTTCAAACCCTAATCCAACTCATAGATATTTTATTCTTTTTATTGACTAAATTAAAAAACTTCTTATTTGATTAAATAATTATTTATTTTCTTATCAAACAAGTCTTTTATTTTTAGTATACTACCACCAATAGTATAGCTTTAGGAAATATATTTCCTTATCAGAAAAAGATTTGTTTCTTAATTAAACAATTAATTAATTCTTTTGTCTAATTAAACAATGAAACAAAATAATATATAGGCTAATATATTAACCTTGCCGCCCCACTTGTCTAAAATTGGGCCTTATATTATTTTCTTATTTCATTTAATCCATTGGACTTTAAATAAAAAGCCCACATGTGAGTCAGACCTATTCTTACTAAAAGAAACAAGCCCACATGTCTTTCATTAATATATTAATATAATTGAGCAGCCCATTATATAAATAATGTGCAAATTATATTCTTAATATATTAAATGCAATTCTAGATGCTATAAGATTTGTTAAACCAGAAATCACTTTATTAATATGAAAGAGATTGTTAATTACAATATTACACTCTTGCTATTGAGCATAATCCTAAAAATCTCCCACTTGCGCTATAGCAAATGTGTCATATCTCTCATGCCCATGTTCTCTAGATGCCCATCGAAACTCTTCTGAGGTAGAGCCTTTGTGAAGGGATCCGCTAGATTTTCTGCTGATGCGATTTTGGTAATCGTCACGTCATCTCTTTGAACAATCTCCCTTAAAAGATGATAGTTTCTTTCAATGTGTTTTCCTCTCTTGTGACTTCTTGGTTCTTTCGAATTAGCCACTGCTCCACTGTTGTCACAGAAGATAGTGATCTGCTTATTCGCACTAGAAACCACTTCCAAGTCAATCAAGAATTGGCGAAGCCAAACAGCCTATTTGGCAGCCTCGCATGCAGCAACATACTCAGCTTCCATGGTGGAATCAGCAATACAAGATTGCTTGATACTCCTCCATATGACTGCTCCTCCTCCAATAGTAAACACAGCCCCTGATGTGGATTTTCTGAAGTCAGAATCTGATTGGAAATCAGAATCTGTATACCCAACGGGAATCAAATCCCCTCCAGAGTGTACAAGCATATTATCTCTCGTTCTTTTAAGATACTTGAAAATATGCTTGACTGCCGTCCAGTGATCAGGACCAGGTTTCGATTGAAACCTGCTAACTATGCCAACAGCAAAACAAATATCTGGTCTAGTATAGAGCATTGCATACATGAGATTTCCAACTGCCGAGGCATATGGAACTCTACTCATGAATTGCTCTTCATGCTCATTCTTAGGAACTTGTTCCTTAGAAAGCTTGATTCCATGTCTGAAAGGTAACATACCTTTCTTGGAATCCTGCATGGAAAACCTAGACAAGATCTTGTCTATGTATGAAGCTTGGGATAATGCAATCGTTCTATTCTTTCTATCCCTTATTACTTAGATACCTAGAATAAAACTTGCTTCTCCTAAGTCCTTCATATCAAATTGTTTTGCTAACCATTCTTTTACTGATGTCAATACACCTACATCGTTTCCAATGAGTAGTATATCATCAACATAAAGAATCAGGAAAACCAACTTGTCGCCTTTAATCCTTTTGTATACACAAGGTTCGTCAGGATTCTGAAAAAATCCAAAACCTTTGACAGGTTGATCGAACCTTATGTTCCAGGATCTGGATGCTTGCTTTAATCCATATATGGATTTCTGCAACTTGCATACCTTTTCCATTTGGCCCTTTTCAATGAATCCTTTTGGTTGTATCATGTAGATGCTTTCGTCAAGACTTCCATTAAGGAAAGCTGTCTTGACGTCCATTTCCCAAATCTCTAGATCTAAAGATGCTGCAATGGATAAGAGTATCCTAATGGATTTAAGCATGGCCACAGGAGAGAAGGTTTCCTCGTAATCGATACCTTCTTTCTGTGTATACCCTTTAGCTACCAATCTAGCTTTAAAGGTTTCCACCTTTCCATCCATACCTCTTTTCCTCTTGTATACCCACTTGCACCCAATGGGTTTTATCCCTTTAGGCAAGTCTACAAGGGACCAGACTTTGTTATTGAATATAGATTCAATCTCAGATTGCATTGCCTTTTGCCAATGGCGACTATCAACATCCTCCATAGCTTCCTTGTATGTGTAGGGATCATCGTCGTCCGGGAGATTCTCCACTGATTCTCCCAGACCGATGTATCTTTCGGGTTGTGTTCTAACCCTCCCACTACGACGAGGAATGGTAGGTTGTTGATCTTGTGTTGGATCGGAACTTACAATTGGGTTTGGTTGTGTAACCTCTCGTGGAATTGTGTCTCCTGATATCTCATTCAGGACAATTCTACTTCTAGGCACAAAATCATTCATATAGTCCTTTTCCAGAAATTTAGCATTTGTCGAAACAAATACTTTAAGATCTGAAGGACTATAGAAATAATATCCTTTAGTTTCTTTTGGATACCCTACAAGTATACATGTTTCCGAACGGGACTCCATCTTTTCTGTCTTTCCTTTTAACACATGTGCAGGACAACCAAATATCCTTAAGTGTTGTAAACTAGGCTTGCACCCAGTCCACACCTCATGCGGTGTTTTAGGAACAGACTTAGATGGTACATCATTTAGAATGTATATAGCAGTTTGTAAAGCATATCCCCAAAAAGAAATAGGAAGTGTTGAATAACTCAACATAGACCTAACCATATCCAAAAGAGTTCTATTTCTCCTTTCTGCTACCCCATTCTGTTGAGGTGTACCTGGTGCAGAAAACTGAGAAACTATCCCATTATCAATAAGATATTGCTGAAACTCACCAGATAGATATTCTCCACCACAATCAGATCTTAAGATTTTTATGTGTTTCTCAAGCTGATTTTCCACTTCAGCTTTGAATGCTTTGAACATGTCAAAAGCATCCGACTTATGTCGCATGAGATACACATAACCAAATCTCGAGTAATCATCTGTGAAGGTGATGAAGTACTCATATCCACCTATAGCTTGAATGCAAATAGGTCCACATACATCAGTGTGTATCAATCCTAAACATTCAGTGGCTCTTGCACCTTTGGCAGAGAACGTCATTTTGGCCATTTTACCTTCCAAACAAGATTCACAAGTTGGTAGATCATCAACCTTTAAGTCACTTAAAGGTCCGTCACTTACCAATCTTTTAATCCTATTAAGGTTAATATGACCTAAGCGTAAATGCCATAGGTAGGTTTCATCTATTGATAATTTTACTCTTTTATGATCAGGTTCCGTTAATTCTGTGTCTAACGAGTGAGAGATATTTCTATGCAAAAAGTATAAACTGTTTTCCAATGTACCTTGGCAAATAATTTTGTCATTCTTACTAATAATAAAAACTTTATTAAAAGTAACCGAATATCCAAATTTATTCAAACAAGAAACTGAAATTAAATTCCTCTTGAATTGAGGTACATAATAAACGTCTATAAAATCTAAATGCCTTATAGAATCCAAATAAACTCTAATATCTCCCACTGCACTTGCAGACACTAACGTTCCGTTGCCCAAGCGCAAATTGATTTCATTCTTACTCAACCTTCTCCTTTCTTGGAACCCCTGCAAGGAATAACAAACATGATTAGTGGCTGTTGAGTCTATGATCCAAGAATCTGTAGAATCTGCCAAAAAACATGTTTCAAGATAATTCACATTACCTTCTTCCTTCTTATTCTGGGACTTTGGGCAATTTCTTTTCCAATGTCCCTTTTCACCACAAAGGAAGCATTTCCCTTTGATCTTGGTTACTTTCTTGGTCTCCTTCTTGATAGGCCCAAGTTGCTTTTTCTTCTGTTGTTTCTTGACCTTTTGACGGGCCTTAATAGTAGCAACTTTACCAACCATATTGTTATAGGTAAAAATTAGTGGTGAAGGACACGTCATCAGCACGAAAGGCCAAGAAAGCAGGAGTCAAGATAAGTCAACTTATGGAGCAGAAACCCCCCACGATAACCTACTCGGAAAAAGAGTAAGTAGTCCGACCACAAACAAAGACGATCAGCTCGGGCAGCAAATCTCACTCGGGCACACTCGGTCACACTCGGGCATACTCGGGAATTAATGAGACAGTCACCAACATTCATATGCCAAACATAATCAGCGACCAGCACATCCACGATAAGCAACGATGTGGACCATTAGAGTTTAACAAGGAAACAAGCAGTTCTCCCGCGAATAAAGGAGAAAGAATCTCGTCCAGAATTGGACTCAGCCAAAAGAGGAAACATAATCTAATTAGGACTAGGAAACCGCTTGAGACTTGGGCACCATAACACCAAACCCTAGCAGCCACCTTAAAACCCTAAACACAACATGTATAAATACCCCCACTATACACAAACAGGGGGTATGTGAAAAATAGCGAGAGAGAGAGATTATAGTGTAATATTCTTGTAACCATTCTTGATAGTGAATTTGGCTTCGTTGCTAAGGCAACAATCCGTGGATGTTTCTCCAACCATTGAAGTTTTACCACGTAATTGCTTGTTATTTCTTCTTAATTTTAAATCGTTCTTGTTCATAAACTATAGCAATTCGAAACTAGATCATTGACTTGGTGACCATCAAAAATCATCGTCAACAATTGGCGCTAGAAGGAGGGGAACTCGAAAATTTGTGACAACAATGGCTGGCGAAGGAGATGGTAGCGATTCCAGGTACAGTCAAGGCATGCCAAGTAACGAGCTGGAAGATGACACCGTGCTCAACACTGCAGATGCAACCCTAACGACGGTAGACCAGTCAGCCACCTTGGCTGGTGTTCAACGTTTCCCTACAACCAATGAAGAAATCGCGCAACGACTCCGCGGTTCCCTGCAACAACTTATATCAGACGTAGCAAGGCAAGGAATTGACCTTTCTGCTGTAGGGAAAAATACCGTAGTACACGCAGCGGAAGCGGGACTAAAAATAGATTTAGTAACTTTTAAAAATTTTCCTTTTTATGAACCTTAAACCCTTTAATCAATTAAACATATATATTATCTAACAAAAGAAGAATACCTTTTGTCGCGTGATCCGATTGACTTACGTCGATGGTAATCCGCAAGATCTTCAATTTTAGCACGAACGTGGATCACCTAGGAGCGTGGTCTCCCTTTTATTTGAATTGCAAACCTGTGAATGGACAAACAAACTTTTCTTTTCTTTGTTAGTCACAAAAACAATCAAAAGAATACTAAGATTATTCCGGTCACTTTTGAGTTCTCAATCTAATGATCGAAACTCGCGTGAACCTAGATCGATGTTGTACACACAAGCTTATTGATGAATAAGCAAAAAGTATACCATCAAAGAATAATCTATCACTCTTTTATGTTTTTAGTAGAATAAAATAATGCTCTCTATGAATTAAGAAGAAGAAGAAAAATTATCTCTCAAGCACAAAACCCTTAGAGTGGCCGAATTCTATAAGTCCACTTATATAGGTGGCCAAATTTTCTTCCTCCTTTCCTAGTAGGGCTGTCGAATTCTTTTAGTAAAAAAGGGACTAGGGTTGCCGCACACACAAGCCAAAAAGAGTTTGTGTTGCACCCTAATTTCCTTCTTGTTTAAGACTTCAAACCCTAATTTAATTCATAAATCTTTTATTCTTTTATTTGACTAAATAAAAAAGACTTCTTATTTGATTAAATAAATAAAATTATTTATTTATTTTCTTATCAAACAAGTCTTTTACTTTTAGTAAACTACTACCAATAGTATTACTCTAGGAATCATATTTCCTATTCAGAAAAGATTTGTTTCTTAATTAAAAAATTAATTAATAAATTAATCAATTCTTATTTAATTAAAACAATGAAACAAAATAATATATTAGGTTAAAAAACCATCTTGCCGCCCCACTTAAATAAATGGGCCAAATATTATTTTCTCATTTCATTAAATCCATTGGACTTTAAATAAAAAGCCCACATGTGAATCATACCCATTCTTAGTAAAAGAAACAAGCACACATGCCTTTCATTAATATATTAATATAATTGAACAGCCCATTACGTAAATAATGTGCAAATTATATTCTTAATATATTAAATGCAATTCTAAATGGACCCATAAATTGGTCCGGTAGAATATATCAAGTGATCCATGCAAGTCCGTGTGGATTGGGGATCTTGGCGGGCCATCTAAATTTAAGCTTCAATAGACATAACCTAATCACAATCAACAAATGATTCACTTAGGTCCGATCCATTAATTTTAACTCATTCCACTAAAGAGCTAAAACTGAACTCCTAAATAAAGATAGAAAAGGAAGATGTTCCTCATTCATACCCTAGACAATCATATTGGAGATAGTGTATCCTCGTGATTAATATCAGTAATCGCCAAGAGTTCATAGACCGCCTATAACTCTCCAAGTTACCATATTTACTCATATGACCACGTTTTGAACTTGGATATTTTGACTTGTCCAGAAGCCATGTTTTCAATAGACACTATCAAAAACTCAACGTTGAGATTTAATATCCAATTACCTCAAAACATCCATATGATGATATTATACTCTCATTTAATAAATGGAGCCACGATGTCCATATCTATAAATGAAGTCCTCTATCGATTAACAAATGAATATCACCAAACTATCGAGGATAGACTATGCGATATAATCGTACTCATTGATAACTCAAATGATATCACTTGCAACCATAAGTCCATCATTTATCTCAGGATTAAGATAGACTCTCCGATTGTCCTGATAATGAAAAGACTATTATCTATTGACGGTTCTAGATAAAGCTTTTCATTGTGATCCAGTTCAATGCACCCAGTGCACTAGATCCTTTTGCTCGAAGACACTCCGATGATTTTAGACTCATCATATCTCATTTGATCCCACTCAAATGCTAGCAAAAGAATTCTACAACTTTAACAAGATAAAGGTGCCCAACCTTTAACTTAAGCTGTGAACATTATTCAAGACTAACTAAAGAATTGTGTCTACCACATACATATCCAGATGTACGAACAATTCTTCTTTTCTCATAGTCTTTAGACCTTATGATTGTTTACTTTGACAATTATAATATTAAACTATAAATGCTATATGATTTGTTAAACCAGAAATCACTTTATTAATATGAAAAAGATTGTTAATTACAACATTACACTCTTGCTATTGAGCATAATCCTAACATCTACCACAGAAGGTTTGATGTCGCCTCACAATCTGTCCGCCCCAAACCAGTAGACAGCAAGATTGCGTTCTGTAATGGTGATACCAACGCCTGATGCACCCCTAAAGGCAAGACGAGATCCTACGGGCAGACCAGAGATGCTATCTGAAAGAATGGCCAGGAGAAGTAGGGAGCATAGAGAGGGGAATGCTTTTGACAAAGGCTACGATCAAGATCGGATAGCTAGGGATCGAGACCACCCTAGTAGGCGCAGTCACCGGAGAGACCGGTCATCCTCCTCGAAAGAAAGTGAGCAGAATCATCATCGCAAGCGCCAAAAGGGTACAGTCCGGCTGCATGGCCTAAACCGAGATTGTAGAGAGTTGAATCAGGAGGAAAGGGGCCAAAAACTGACCATAAGTCAAAACTTCAATGTGATAGTGGAACCTGAAGGAGACAGAGACATACTCATACAGAGTCTAACCCGGGAAGTTCAGAATAATCGTCGACAAATGGATGCTTCAGTCAGGCGATATGGGCGTAACGAGCTGTCAGATGATGAATCTAGAAGCCCTTTCACCAATGGGGTTCTGAGGATGCCTTTCCCGGAGAGATTCAGGATGCCCCACATTGAGCTGTTCAAGAAAGATACCGATCCAAAAGAACACGTCCGGAGGTACAGGAGCGCTATGGCGCAATATGTCCACAATGACGCACTGCTATGTTTGAATTTTCCCCAGACTCTTGGGGATCTAGGCTCCCGGTGGTTTGGTAGATTGCCAGCAGCAAGCATAAGCAGCTTCGGCGAGCTGAGCAAAGCCTTCTCCAGGTAGTTCCTCGGGAATGTACACAGGAAAAAGTCAGTGGCTCACTTATCCCAACTCAAACAGGGAAAAGACGAGTCTTTGAAGAGATATCTGGGGAGGTTCGGTCAGGAAGTGTCCGAAATTGGGAGTGCAAATGACGAAACAATAATTGCCGCATTCATCAACAACTTTCAGAATGGCCAATTGTCCTTTGACCTCAGAAGAGCCCGACTAACCAGCTATGCCAATATGATGGACATGGCAGGGGGTTAAGCCCTGGCCGAAGAGGAGGAAATTGCCACAGGAGGTTACTTCGTGCATGGCGGTCGCCCGGAGGGATCCAAAACCAAAGACCAGACAAAGGCACCTGATACCAAAGGTGACAAATAGAAGAATAAAACGCGGGATGGTCGGGATGGACGATGAGCATATGACCCAAAAACCGATCAACCGCGGCAGAAGTTCCAGGGTAGATATACAAATTATACCCCATTGAAGAAAGATCAAGAAGAAGTCCTGGCAATCCTAGAAGAGAAGAACATGTCTAAAAAGCCACCTAAGCAGTCAACATACGCTCGGAGGGACACCACCAAATATTGCCGTTTCCACAAGGAGAATGGGCACGAGACATCCAAGTGTTTCCAGCTAAGGGACCACATCGAAACCCTCATTAGGGAAGGGCATTTGAAAGACATTGTTTTCAAAAAGGTGGACAGGGCAGATGGACAGAAGGATAGCCGACAGGACGGACGGTCAAGAAAGCTTAGTCCCAAGAAAGCCGAGGATGAAGGAGCAATTAACACCATCTTCGGAGGACCAGCGACTAGCAAGAGTAACAGGGAAAGGACCTAGGAAATCCGGGAGGCCATGGAGGCACGGAGAGACTTGGACATCAATTCTATTGAACCCGACCCGAAGAGAATCAAGGAGGGCTGGGACCCGATCATATTCACAGAAGCTGACTCACACGGAGTAGATGTGAGGCCGAATGACGCGCTGGTGATCAGTGCATGGATCGGTCATAGAGAAGTTCATCAAATTTTGATTGACAATGGGAGTTCAGCAGATATTCTTAGTGCAGAAGTATATGACCAGCTGAGACTAGATAGGAAAGACCTACAGCCGTTTCCCACACCCCTTAGAGGATTTGGAGGAGTCGAAGTAAGGTCGCTTGGCACGGTAAAGCTACCCGTGAAGATCGGGAAGGCTCCTTGCCAAAAAACAGTGCTACTCGACTTCGTGGTGGTAGATACAGAAAACTGGCCGTACAACGCCTTATTGGGCCGACCATTTTTGAATAAAGCCAAGGCGGTGACAGCAACATATGCCCTCATGATGAAATTCCCGACCGAATATGGCGTAGGAGTGGTCAAGGGGTCACAAGAGATGGCCCAAAGAGCAAACTTGTTAGTGTATAAAGATAGGGAAGTACACCAAGTATACCCAGTAACGGCCCAGCAAAAGGTTGGAGAACCTGAAGAGCAGGCAGAAGTGCCGAAAGAATTTGAATTGGATCCCAAAGAAGAACCCGAGGATAGGAAAGACGAGCTGACCCAAGAGGTGGCACTAGATCCAGAAGATTCGAGTAGGACGGTGAAGATAGGGGCAAGCTTGAGCGTACATGTCAAAACCCAACTTGTTACGCTGCTAAGAGACTATAAGGATGTTTTCACTTGGAGTCACGAAGATATGCTGGGGGTAGACCCGAGGGTGAGATCACATCACCTTTCCATCAACCCAAAGTTCCGACCAGTGGTACAAAAGAGGAGATTGTTCAATCTAGAAAGAAGCATCGCAATCAAGAAAGAAGTGGAGAAGCTGCTTTCCGCGGGATCGATAAGGGAAGTCAAGTATTCGGAATGGGTAGCCAATGTAGTGTTGGTCAAGAAAAAGAACAAACAATGGAGGATGTGTGTAGACTTCACAGACATGAACAAAGCTTGCCCAAAAGATAGTTTCCCACTGCCGAGGATTGACCAGTTGGTAGATGCAAAAGCAGGACACGAATTGCTGAGTTTCATGGACGCCTACTCGGGATACAATCAGATCCGGATGAACAAAGCAGACGAGGAAAAGACATCGTTTACCACGGACCAAGGCTTGTATTGCTACAAAGTGATGCCATTCGGATTAAAAAACACCGGGGCAACGTACTAGAGGTTGGTGAACAGGATATTCGCTCGGCAGATTGGGAAAAACATGGAAGTCTATGTGGATGACATGTTGACTAAGAGTACCACAGCAGAAAAACACACGGAAGATTTGAAGGAAACCTTTGACGTCCTAAGGAAGTATCAAATGAAGCTCAACCCAAGCAAATGTGTGTTCGGGGTACCGTCGGGAAGGTTTCTAGGTTTTCAAGTACACCAAAGGGGAATTGAAGTAAATCCTGAAAAGATCAAAGCATTAGAAGGAATGGCTTCACCAAAAACACTGAAAGATGTGCAAAGGCTAACGGGATGTCTTGCATCACTCAACCGGTTTATAGCCAAGTCAACAGACAAATGCGCTCCATTCTTTAAAGTAATAAAAAAGGGAAAAGGGCTCGAATGGAGTACAGAATGTGAAGAAGCCTTTCAGAAATTGAAAGAGTATTTGGGGAGAGCACCCATCCTTTCAAAACCGGTGGTGGGAGAAACATTGTACTTATACCTCTCGATCACAGAAGTGGCGACAAGTTCGGTATTGATCTGATTAGAGGAAGGAATACAAAAGCCAGTGTACTACACAAGCAAGGCATTGTTACCAGCAGAAACCAAGTATTCACCGGCAGAAAAAATAGCGCTAGCTCTGATCACATCGGCCAGGAAATTGAGGCCGTATTTCCAAGCGCGTGCAATAGAGGTGTATATAGACTGCCCACTGAAACTCATTCTTCAAAAGCCAGAGGTGTCGGGAAGGCTGACCAAATGGGCAGTAGAACTCAGCGAATATGATATCAGATACACACCAAAAGCGACAATCAAAGGGCAGGCGGTATCTGACTTTATAGAAGAATTCACTGAGCCAGACGCCGAGGTAAGAAAGGTAATGGAAGATGAACAGACTACTAAATTCCAATGGAGATTACATGTAGACGGATCATCAAACACACATGGCAGCGGGGCAGGAATAGTCATAACAACCCCCGAGGGAGATACTGTGGAATGCGCCATGAGGTTCGATTTCAAAGCAACCAACAATCAAGCAGAGTATGAAGCCTTGTTGGCCGGCCTAAGGGTCTGCATAGCATTAGGGGCAGACGAGCTAGAAATTTATAGCGATTCGCAACTCGTGGTTAATCAGGTACTGGATGAATACCAAGCAAGGGAAGAGCACATGATAGCTTATTTGGACATTGCAAAGAGGCTACTTAGAAAGTTCAAAGTGAATAGAATCTCTCAGATCCCTCGGGAAGAGAATGAAAAAGCAGATGCCTTGTCCAAACTAGCTTCAGCCACCACAAGTATCAGATCCAAAGCAATACCAGTGACACATCTGACTAAACCAAGTACAGCAGAATCTGAGGAAATCATAATAGCAGAGATCCGACCGAGCCCAGGCGACTGGACATACAAACTCAGAAAGTACTTGGAGGAAAACATACTACCGGAGGATGCTGTGGAAGCTAAACGCATCAGATACAGGTCAACCCAGTACACGATTCTGAGGGGAGAATTTGTAAGGTTCACTATTTGTATTGGCTTGATTCCATTGCAAAACACTCTATGATTGTATTAGTTGTTGCTTAGGACATTATTTGAAGAAAGGAAGCTCAAAGAGTGAAGAGCAATGTCTAGTGCAAAAGTCGTCTTCAAGAGGTGAAAATCGTCAAAGGTAAATCTTGACTTCCACCCTCTTGCAAGGCGTTAGCGCACACACACACAATTCATACATGTGTGTCCCTGCATCATGGTTCAAACATTTGGTATAACACATTCACACACTTCATAGCATGCTCATGCATTGATCTTGTATTGACAAACATTGTGAAATTGCATGCTTTGTGACTATCTCTTTGATATGGCATATTTGTGTGAATATGTGTTTATTTGTTTTTGTATTTTGTGTTTAGGACTTGAACATGATCTTATTTAATGCCTTATCGAGTTCCGGTCATTTCGGTTACTCATTCATAAGGTTTCGAGTCCAAACAAGTTGACTAGTCTACTTTTTGTGTTGATTTCATCATCGGATTCCGAGATGATTTCTCAACCATTTTTCAAAGTTGAGTAGTCGTAGTCATGCGTGAGGGAGTCACGGTTTGTAATCCAAAAACGGATTCAAAATCGGAGGTCGGATGCTCAAGATATGGGGCAATGAACCGAGGGAGCGCGCGAGAGGTGTGCAAATCACGTGTGGCCACTTGGCCAGCCCGTGTGGGAGGCCGTGGGCCCCACGGGCAAGGGAACCTTCTGCTCCCGTGGGCCCCACGCGCCCCCCACGGGGTGCTGATGTGGCACCACATGATTTGCTCGGAAATTCTCTCCTTTTCCCTCCTTTTAAGCAAACCTCCTTCCCTCCACACTTATGCAATTTTTTGAAGAACACTTGAATTCCCGCATCAGTTTTTCAACAATTTTCATTTACTTGTTTTGATCATATCTCTCTCATACGAACTCGAAATCATTCGATTCAAAAACCAAAATTGTTGGTCTCGAAGAGAGCTACAAATCCCAATTATTTCCAGAGGCATTTGACTTCGGCATTTTTCTCAGCTGGTCCATTTCCAGTCCGTGGTCAGTGTTTGATTTTCAACTTCTTCTTTTTCAATTTCATTTTTCATCAACTATTGATTCTTTCCATTTGATTGATGAAATTTGTTAAGAAGTATGTTAGATCACATGCTAGGGTTATTTGATCATTTGTTAATTAAGTTTTAGCTTTGTGATTAGTCTTGAACATTTATGTGCTAAACTTGAACTATCATGAAATTGATTCTAGAAAATATATGAGTGATGTGCTTCATGTTATTTTCTATGTTTTATTTCATGATCTAAGAACTAGGTTTTTAGTGTGCTAAATTGAATATTGATACCTTTGTTCTTATTGATTTGCATGTCTTGATTTCTAGATAACTTTTGTGATTGTGTGTTGAAATCATATTCTAGACTATCATTGAACATGTACATTTTGCTTGATTGATCATCTAGCTTAATTTGATTGTGCTTGCATCATTTGCATCACTTTAGATCATAGCCTTGCATTAGGTTGAAGTCTCTAGCAAAGTGAGTGAAGCTTTGTGTAGAGCAAGGGAGTCTTGACTAGGACATGTGGTCCGGATAGTCAAGCAAAAGTCTTAGCTAGGAGTGTGGTACTCCGGATGGTTGAGCTAGGAGAGCTTAACTAGGATCTTTGTGATCCGGAGAGCTTAACTAGGATCTTTGTGAGACGTGAGCGTCTTGGATAGGAAGTTGCTTTCTAGAGGTGTAGGACACATCTCGGATAGGAAGTAGGCTTGGTGATTCACTAGCCCGAGGGTAGATTAGGAGTTGATAGCTTGAGCGGATATCATGAGTGATAGCTTGAGTGTGTAAGTCCTTTTCACATAGTGGATTGCTTCGCCGGTGGTTGTGGTATCAACCCGTGGATGTTTCCTCATTGAGGTTTTACCACGTTAAAATCATTGTGTTCAATTTTGCTTTACTTTCTTTTATCTTCCATATATTACATTGTTTGCACATCTTGTAAATTGATTAACTCTTGTCTTAGTGAAATCAATTCATTTGCTAAAACTTATCAAGTGTGCATTTTGCCTTGTAATTTTCAGCATTATTTTTAATTGGAAGAATTTGGAGCCTATACCTATTCACCCCCCTTCTAGGTATATTTCACTACTACATTAAGGGAAATTTCAGAATTATACAGGAGAGGATTCTCAAAAGTGCTGCAAAGATGCATTTTCGGTGAAAAAACCGGAGAGATCCTGAAAAGCGTCCACAGTGGAGTGTGTGGGAACCACACCGGGGGTAAAAGCCTAGCACACAAGGTACTTAGGCAAGGATTCTACTGGCCGACTCTGTTCGCAGAGGCGCAACGATTCGCAGAGAGTTGCAAAACATGCCAAAGAATAGTAAACGACATTCGGCGACCCCCAGAATTACTTAGAAGCTTAACCTCACCTTGGCCCTTCGCCATGTGGGGACTCGACCTAATAGGACCAATGCCCACAGGAACAAAGGGAGGAGCAAAGCACGCCATTGTGGTAGTGGACTATTTTACCAAATGGGTAGAAGCAGAGGCACTTGTACACATCACTGAGGCAAACACCACTAGCTTTGTTAAGAAGAATATAATATATAGGTTCGAGATCCCGAGTATCATCTTAACTGACAATGGAACTCAATTCGACAATAAGAAGTTCAGAGAAATGTGTGAAGAATTCAAGATCACAAACTACTATGCATCGCCTGCTCACCTTCAAACCAATGGCCAGACCGAGGCCGTGAATAAGGTGATCAAGCACACATTGAAAGCAAAACTAGAGGCAAAGAAAGGTGGCTAGGCGGACAAACTGCCCGAGGTACTATAGGCATACCGAACAACTGTAAGGTCGTCCACGGGGGAAACCCCTTTCGCGCTGGAGTTTGGGACAGAGGCTGTTATCCCAGCAGAAATAACTTTTACATCCTCCAGTGTTCAGTTATACAGCCCCGAGCACAATATAGATATGCTGCAGCAGAACTTGGACGAGCTTGAGGAGATCAAAGATACAGCACAAGTAAGAAATTCCGCGTACCAGCAAAGGGCTGCTAGGTACTACAACTCCCACGTTCGGGAGCGGAGATTCCAACTTGGGGATTTAGTGCTAAGAAGAGTATCCCCAAATACCAAGGATAAATCATCGGGATCTCTCGCCGATAAATGGGAAGGGCCATACATCATCAAGAGAATCGTAGGGCACGGGGCCTACATGATAGCCCGACCAGAGGGTAGCCTGGTACCCCGACCATGCAACGCACAGTATCTAAAGATCTTTTATCCCTAAAGAATCCGATTATGGTTCTATGATTAATTTATTCTGCTTTAGCTCAGTTTTTAGTTTCCGCTTTGATTATTTCAGATTTATTTGTTGATTCCATTATCATATTGATCATCTAATAAAGTTC
Organism: Acer saccharum; assembly: GCA_030490815.1. Lineage (NCBI taxonomy): Eukaryota > Viridiplantae > Streptophyta > Magnoliopsida > Sapindales > Sapindaceae > Acer > Acer saccharum. Next base: position 32,453,758 of record CM059873.1, read on the forward strand.
AGTTGCTAGTATGGAGTAGCGGAATCAATAAAATCCATGAGCAATATTTCAATAGCGGCCACTCAAAAGCCGACCAAATAAACGCCAAAAAGAGTCGGGCGCCATAAGGCCGCGAAAGAGCGGACGAGTGGTGCTCGAAGGGCGGAAAGGCTGTAGTAGCATGCCCGCCTAATTAAGGCGATACGAACGCATCCCTTAGCAAAAAGGCAAGACCGAGGTACCAGAATACCTGGAAAACTGCTCGGAGCGCCGCTAGAAAGACTAGTGAGATGCGCAGCCGTGTTGGCCGGTACAAATTACCCCAACGATTCGATAAAACCTTGCACAGATAAAACCAGGAGACGTCCCAGGTGACTTGTGCAAGGACCTCAACATATGGTCGTGGCGAGCCTCGGCGTAATGTTAAGGTAAAACAACCTCAAAAATCGAAGGATAAAAGCCAGTTACATAAGATACTCAGCTAAAGTTAGCTACCAGTTAAATAAGATACTCGGTCTAATTGATTAAAAAGCCAGTTACATAAGATACTTGGCTAAAGTTAGTTACCAGTTAAATAAGATACTCGGTCTAATTGATTAAAAGGCCAGTTACATAAGATACTCGGCTAAAGTTAGTTACCAGTTAAATAAGATACTCGGGCTAATTAATTAAAAGGCCATTTACATAAGATACTTGGATAAAATTAGTTACCGGCTACGTAAGGCACTCGGTCAGAGAAAAGCTAAGGATTCCCGAAGGATCCATGCATTCGAAGATAGCCAAGTACAAACGGGCGAAACGAATTCAGATCGTCCCATTTATGCGTTTGTCATGCGGTGAAGTAGAACAATATAAGAATATAAGAATAAAATTTTATTCTTCATGTATATATGGAAAAAGTGAATACAAAGGTAATTACAAAAGGTTTGAGGTAGTTTAATAAAAGTCAAGAGGGGGGCACTGGAGGTTGTGAGCTGCTTCCGCCAACATCCGGGTCAGGTTCCATCACATACTCGCTCAAAAGACTATCGTCAGAAGGCCACACGATCACATCCTCTTCATTGTCGTCCATCCAGGCGTTATAGTCAGTCCCAGGAATGGGCCCTAAGTCAGGTCTCTCATTGTTGATCCCCGCCTTCTCGCAGGCATAAAAAGTAGAGAAAGACTCGGCAGTAGGAACCTCAAGGTGCATGGGATGTGGCGTTTTACCTTTACTTCTACAATATGCTCGCCACTCTCTTATCTGAACCCGAAGGGATTCCAAAGATGTATCCACATGTTTCTTGATTGAAAGGCTCCAGTTGGTCCTAGCCCGATCAGTTGCCCTATTTTTTTGGTTGAAGAATTCCCTAGCCGAAACCATTCCCAGCTAGAATTCATGCAGAAGCAAAACATCATAGGCTGGGGACCTCTTGAAACGGTCAACATTCTGTAGTTCCAGTTCCAGCCTAGCTTCCTTCGATAGGGACTCAACTGACAAGGCCTGACGCTCCAAGTCGTCAATTCTGCATTCATAGGATGACTTGGCATCTTCAGCATTCTGCTCAGACCGAAGCAAGGCTTCCTGAGTGGACGACAACTGATCCTGCAGAGTCCTGACCTCCTCCGCAGCAGAAGATGCTCGTTGCTCAGCTTCCATTTGCCGTGCTAGGCATTGATCCAGGAGCATCTGACTCGATCTAGCCTCCTCTTGACGAGCCAACTCAGCCCGAGAGCAATGATCTTCACTCTCTTTCAATTGGGCTTCCAGCCTCCTTATTCTTTCGGCTTGGGCTTCGCCGGCCTAGCAAGCCCCGGACATCTCGGCCACCATCTGCAGCAAGTCAACAACAAATAGAAGTAAGTAAAAAGAGGAGGAATACGAAATTATGCATATAGACCAAGGCGTTACTTACGTAGGAAGCACTGTTAAAAAAATTACAGAGCCGGTCGGATACGGTCCCGGTCCTGAAACGACTCCAACGATCCTCCCCAATGTAAGCCCGGCCTGAAGCCATGTCCCTTAGCATGGTCTCGGGGGTAAGATCATCAGTCTGAGGGGAGGAACCCAAACCACCAGCGCTGGTTTCAGGGAACTCGGCAGACGAGGTCGCCCGAGGAAAGTCAGTTGAGCCTCCAACGCCATCCTTGATCTGGTCCGCTGGAGGGGTCACACTCGCATCTCTTCCAACACCACCCTCACCCTCATCATCCGAAGATGAATCAACATATGCAACTACTCGGGGGATCTTGGGGTAAGGGCGACCAGAAGAAAACGAGGCTTTCCTCTTTCCAGGTTGCCCTACTTCAACATTGCCCTCTCCGGGGGTAGGAGTTGGGTTAACAGGAGTTAGAATCTCCGGAGCAGTAGGATTCGGCTCGACGAAAGTTGAAATCTTTGGAGCCACCACACCCGAATGCCCCCCAGCTGCTTCAAAACCTTGAGAGTTAACATTTGGCGTGTTTACAGCAGAATGGGGAGAATTGGACCTGTTGGGACAAGTCGCCCGCTCGGGCTCAGAAGGGTTCCCCATTTTTTCTTTCCCCTTAGAAGTTAGGCCCGCTTGGTTGTCTTGATCAGCAGCGGCCCTACTTGCTCCAAAGATCTCCGGATCACCCACGGCCTCCGTTGAACACGCAGCCATTTCTGGACCGTGGGTTTCCTCGGGCACATAATCGGGTACTGCCCCCTCATCATCTCCCTCGGGAGGGTTCTCGGGAGCACTGTCATCTGATTCGACTTCAGGAGGGGCTATCCCGGTGTCTCGCTGACGAAGGGCTGCTTTCCGGCTCACCTCCACAATGCCTTTCATTCGGCGTGCCAGGGCGTCGCAGACCACGTCTACCTTAAACACTTCAAAAGAAAGAGTCCGAGTTAGTAGACAAATTTAAGAACAAGAATGCAATTAAAAAAAAAAAAAAAATTTAACTTACGGCGTTTGCGGCGTGCAGAAATCTGAGGAAACAGACGGGCTTTAATCATCTTCCCCTCATTATAGAGATAGGGTTTCCCCCTTTTCCCCAAGGGGCAGACTGTCGCCCGAGCCAAAGTCTTCAGTTCCTCGTCAGTAAAAGCTGAAGTCATATGGTTCCATTGAGGCGTACAGAAGTATCGAGGAACCCAGCAAGTCATCCGAGTGCCATCCAAGTCAAAACTGATTGATTGGCCCCAGTTCTTGCCCACAAAAAACCAACTGTTTTTCCAAAATTTGTTTGAGGTAGGGAAGCCCCCAAACAAACCCCTTCATCTTCTCATCCGTGGTCGGCTTGATCTCGCCCTTGACCACAACATCTTTTGGGATCCACAACTCGGGCTGAGTCGACTGAAGGAAATAAATCCCAGCCTTCCCCACCGGCCTCAGCGAATAGAAGTGACGGATCTCGCGAGGTGTGGGAGGTGGCCGCTTCATTCTATGCCACATGTGCCACATGCACATTAAGATGCGGTAACTATTCGGGGTTAGCTGCGCCGGAGCGAGTCGGGCCTCAGCCAAAAACCATGTAATGAAAGGCTGGAAAGGAAGAGTGACGCCACAAGTGAGCATCGCCCCATAGACCGCCACATGGCCAGGCGGGGGGTTCCATGCAGCCCGACCCTCGACTGGAATCAGTAAAATCTCGTTGCTGTCCAAATCGAACCGCCATATATATCTCGTCACCTCTTCAGGGCCGACCACGTTCGGTTCAACGTTATAGATGCATATCCGCTCGGGAGAGAAGGGAATGCGAGCGATCCTATGCTCCTCTTCAATATCGTCCTCAACAATCCTCTAGGTCGCCACTCGGCTCTCCCAAGAATGGGAGTCCTTATAAACTTTGCGAGTACTCATTCTTTTTCCTGGTCTTCTCCTCGGCCGAATATCAACACAAGCGGAAGGAGAAGAATCTGACCGAGCTTCAGGCTGGTATGAGTCAGGTGGTGATGAACTCGAAGAAGCAAAAGGAATTTCTAAAACAGGAGGAACCTCAGAAGTAGCAGGCCTTTCTGGAAAAAGTCCAAAAATGTCGGCGTCAGTATAACGCGGCTGATCGAAAAGAGGCTCGTCTAATAACCTGTGAACAATCGACGCAGTGAGAGCATCATTTCGCTCAATAGCAATCATACCAACAGTAAAAAGACGGTATCTAGCTTTAGGATCCATGAGAACTAACCTTGATTAGCGAAAGGTAGGTAAATGCAGACAACAGAGGAAGAACCTTTGAGTAAAGGCCTGGGGGTCGAAACAGATGATCTCGGCGAAGCAGGATTAAGAAGACAAGTTGGAGGAGAGAACAAAATACCCAGAAACGCAAGAGACACAGGCACACTTCACTTTCGAAGAAATACAAAAATGGTGGAAAAGAAATAAGAAGGTAAGGGGAAGTGGATAACAAACATATATAGGCGGCACATTGATTTCAAAAACGAACGAAACCCTAGGAGAAGCACATTACAGCGGGAAAATAGAGGGGCGTGGGCTATGATGTGGGCTGTACGCAGGCGAACAGAGAGGTCGTGTCTCATAAATGCGTCGTACCCCAGCCATGCAAAGAAGGACAAGTGGCAATCAGACAGCATCTTGAGCCGCCAGAAAGCAGAAGCGTCGCCATCAAGAGATTTCTGACGTGAGTGATGAATCAGATGCGTGCGGTCGCAATTAAGACACGTCATTAAAGGCTTCGAATTAAACGAGGATACATTAATATAGAAAACGATAAACGAGGACTAGTTATGGAAAAGTGTTAAGATTAAATATTCGTCCCGAGAAGATCTGACTCAGCGCGATCGGTTCAAATATTTAAGGGGGTATTGTTATAGGTAAAAATTAGTGGTGAAGGACACATCATCAGCACGAAAGGCCAAGAAAGCAGGAGTCAAGATAAGTCAACTTATGGAGCAGAAACCCCCCACGATAACCTACTCGGAAAAAGAGTAAATAGTACGACCACAAACAAAGACGATCAGCTCGGGCAGCAAATCTCACTCGGGCACACTCGGGCACACTCGGGCATACTCGGGAATCAATGAGACAGTCACCAACATTCATATGCCAAACATAATCAGCGACCAGCACATCCACGATAAGCAACGATGTGGACCATTAGAGTTTAACAAGGAAACAAGCAGTTCTCTCGCGAATAAAGGAGAAAGAATCTCGTCCATAATTGGACTCAGCCAAAAGAGGAAACATAATCTAATTAGGAATAGGAAACCGCTTGAGACTTGGGCACCACAACACCAAACCCTAGTAGCCACCTTAAAACCCTAAACACAACATGTATAAATACCCCCACTATACACAGACAGGGGGTATGTGAAAAACAGCGAGAGAGAGAGATTATAGTGTAATATTCTTGTAATCATTCTTGATAGTGAATTTCGCTTCGTTGCTAAGGCAACAATCCGTGGATGTTTCTCCAACCATTGGAGTTTTACCACGTAATTGCTTGTTATTTCTTCTTAATTTTAAATCGTTCTTGTTCATAAACTATAGCAATTTGAAACTAGATCATTGACTTGGTGACCATCAAAAATCACCGTCAACACATATGAATCTCTTGACCCTTGCTTTTCACAAGGATCTTTTCAGCACTTTGAACATCTTGCATCAGGCCTTGTAAGGTGTATTCCTTTTTGTTCAAAGTGTAGTCCAATTTGAACTGATCAAAGGAATCTAACAATGAATTGACAACCATATCAATTTTTGTCTCACCATCTATCTCAGCGCCATGCAGTTCAGCAATGTTGAGATTTGCTATGACTTTCATCATGTGATCTTTCACAGCTTGTCCAGGTTTCATTCTAAGATTCATAAAAGCAGTCACTGCCTCTCTCTTAGTCGTCCTGGACTTCATAGCAAACATATCCTCTAGAGGCATCATTATATCAGCAGCGGACTTCATTCCTTCATGCTGCTGTTGTTGCAACACGTCGGAGATAGTGGCCATAATATAACATTTGGCCATATCATCTGAAGTCTTCCACTACTCATACTCATCTCTATACATTATGCTAGATTCATTATTAGGAGCAGGTGGTTTAGGAGTAGTTAGAACAAACTTATGTTTTTCACTTTGCAGCAACAACCCAATTTTCCTTTTCCATGTGACATAATTATCTCCAGTTAAAGTGTTATCTTTCAGGATGTTCATAAGTGATGGGGTCATGATTTCTGAATAGAATAAAACAAAACATATATAAGTAAATAATCATGATAAAGCACTTTTAAATATTTATCTTGAATTAAATAAATAACTCAATCATAAAATTCAACGGTGATCCAACACCCATAAATGTTACGCCTCCTTTGGGAGTTCGCACCATTTACTAGTTAGACTAGGTCCCACCTAATTGTTAACATAACAACCAGTGTTTTCAATTTTAGCCTTGCAATTTTATTGACAAGAACTCTTGGGAGGATATCAATAAAATTACATTGAGTGTGTTACCAAGATATCGACCCTCAATTTTCTCTCACGAAAATCCCTCCTTGGGGAGTAGATCTCGTTTGAGTCCATTGTCTAGTCTATCATTGTAAGGAAGTATATTGCTAAATTCCATTCATGGACGCCCCTTAGGGGGATTACCAATAAATAATAAAGCTCAACTAAGCTTGGAGGCCATAAGTGTTACAAAAACACCTTCTCCCACTCAATTATTTAAGGCGTGTGATTAAATCCCAAAGAATGATTTACCAAGTTATCTAGATGCCAATTGAGATACCTAAATCATTCAATGCATGTTCATACCAAAAGAGATATATGAGTGGCACTCCTATTCTATATGTCATGTTATCATACAATAACAAATATTGTAATATTTATGCAAAAAATAAATAGCAACAATTTTGGTCCATCCTAGAAAAGCAAGTAAATTACAATTGTTAGGAATACAAGATCTTCAGGTGGCCATCAACCATACGCTCTGTTAGGATTATGCTCAATAGCAAGAGTGTAATGTTGTAATTAACAATCTTTTTCATATTAATAAAGAGATTTCTGGTTTAACAAATCGTATAGCATTTATAGTTTATATTATAATTGTCAAAGTAAATAATCATAAGGTCTAAAGACTATGGGAAAAGAAGAATTGTTCGTACATCTGGATATGTATGTGGTAGACACAATTCTTTAGTTAGTCTTGAATGATGTTCACAACTTAAGTTAAAGGTTGGGCACCTTTATCTTGTTAAAGTTGTAGAATTCTTTTGCTAGCATTTGAGTGGGATCAAATGAGATATGATGAGTCTAAAATCATCGGAGTGTCTTCGAGTAAAAGGATCTAGTGCACTGGGTGCATTGAACTGGATCACAATGAAAAGCTTTATCTAGAACCGTCAGTAGATAATAGTCTTTTCATTATCAGGACAATCGGAGAGTCTATCTTAATCCTGAGATAAATGATGGACTTATGGTTGCAAGTGATATCATTTGAGTTATCAATGAGTACGATTATATCGCATAGTCTATCCTCGATAGTTTGGTGATATTCATTTGTTAATCGATAGAGGACTTCATTTATAGATATGGGCATCGTGGCTCCATTTAATAAAATGAGAGTATAATATTATCATATGGATGTTTTGAGGTAATTGGATATTAAATCTCAACGTTGAGTTTTCGATAGTGTCTATTGAAAACATGGCTTCTGGACAAGTCAAAATATCCAAGTTCAAAACGTGATCATATGAGTAAATATGGTAACTTGGAGAGTTATAGGCGGTCTATGAACTCTTGGCGATTACTGATATTAATCACGAGGATACACTATCTCTAATATGATTGTCTAGGGTATGAATGAGGAGCATCTTCCTTTTCTATCTTTATTTAAGAGTTCAGTTTTAGCTCTTTAGTGGAATGAGTTAAAATTAATGGATCGGACCTAAGTGAATCATTTGTTGATTGTGATTAGGTTATGTCTATTGAAGCTTAAATTTAGATGGCCCGCCAAGATCCCCAATCCACACGGACTTGCATGGATCACTTGATATATTCTACCGGACCAATTTAAGGGTCCATCTAGAATTGCATTTAATATATTAAGAATATAATTTGCACATTTAAGTAATGGGCTGCTCAATTATATTAATATATTAATGAAAGACATGTGGGCTTGTTTCTTTTAGTAAGAATGGGTCTGGTTCACATGTGGGCTTTTTATTTAAAGTCCAATGGATTAAATGAAATAAGAAAATAATATTAGGCCCAATCTTATACAAGTGGGGCGGCAAGGTTAATGTTTTAACCTAAAATATTATTTTGTTTCATTTGTTTTAATTAAATAAGAATTAATTAATTTATTGATTAATTGTTTAATTAAAGAAACAAATCTTTCCTAAAAGTAAAAGACCTGTTTGATAAGGAAATAAATAAATTAGTTTTATTTATTTAATCAAATAAGGAGTCTTTTTATTTAGTCAAAATAAAAGAATAAAAATTAATGAGTTGGATTAGGGTTTGAAGTCTTAAAAGACATGTGAATTTGGGTGCAACACAACTCCTCTTTTGTAGAGGAAAATTGCGGCAACCCTAGTAGTATCACATGAAGAATTCGGCCACCCTAAAGGAAAGAAGGAAGAAAATTTGGCCACCTATATAAGTGCTCTTATAGATTTCGGCCAACACAATGCTTGGTGCTTGAGATTTTATTTTTCTTCTTCTTCTTAATTCATAGAGAGTTTTTATTCTAAAAAGACAAAAAGGAGTGTTAGATTATTCTTTGATAGTATACTATTGCTTAATCATCAATAAGCTTGTGTATACGATATCGATCTAGGTTCACGCGAGTTTCGATCATTAGATTGAGAACTCAAAAGTGACCAGAATAATCTTAGACATTCTTTTGATTGTTTTGTGACTAACAAAGAAAAGAAAGTTTTTGTTTGGTCCATTCACAGGTTTGCAATTCAAAGAAAAGGGAGACCACGCTCCTAGGTGATCCACGTTCGTGCTCGGATTGAAGGTCTTGCGGATTACCAACGACGTAAGTCAATCGGATCACGCGACAAAAGGTAATCTACTTTTTGTTAATGTATATGCATGTTTATTGATTAAAAGGGTTTAAGGTTCATAAAGGAAAAATTTTTTTTTAAAAGTCACTAAATCTAATTTTAGTATCGCTTCCGCTGCGTGTACCACTTTTGTTTATTTTTTCCCTACAATTGGTATCAGAGCCTAGGTTGAACCCTTTTAATTAATTAACGTATATATACGTGGATCTATTTCTTTTTATTGTGATTATGCATGTTTAGAAAGAGATGGCACTCTAGGTATTCAAATATATAATTACATGTGATGTATGGATTTATATATGTTTTATGTGGATTGTTATTGCTCGATTTTGGCCCTAGATTTTCAATGTAATTTTTGTTTCGGAGTTGTAACAAGAAGGGTGGTCTATTATCGCCATAATTCCTTCTTGGTAGTTGCTATGTTTTTATTTTTTTAATATAAGTGCAGTATTTTTTTTTTTATCACTGCTGCAGTTTTTTTTTGTTTGTGTGCAGTTTTTATTTTGTAAAAATACTGCAGTGAATAAAAAAAAAAAAAAAATTAATACTGCAGTATTTATTATTTTATACTGCCGTAATATATTTAGGTCTTGAAGATTCGAAGACACGATGAAAAACGAAGCAACTGGAACCGAGAATGAGCACCGTGCACACCCTAGGAGTGGATTGGGCTGCGCATGGCAAGCCCAAACTTTGGTGGGCTGCGCATGGCAGCCTTGTGTGGCCTTATGGGCTGCGCATGGCAGCCCCTTTGTGGGGTTGTGGGCTGCGCACGCCCATGGGAGAAGGCCGAAGGATTAGCGTATGGTTGATGGGCCACCTGAAGATCTTGTATTCCTGACAATTGTAATTTACTTGTTTTTCTAGGATGGGCCAAAATTGTTGCTATTTAATTTATGCTTAAATATTACAATATTTGTTATTGTATGATAACATGACATATAGAATAGGAGTGCCACGCATATATCTCTTTTGGTATGAACATGCATTGAATGATTTAGGTATCTAAATTGGCATCTAGATAACTTGGTAAATCATTCTTTGGGATTTAATCACACGCCTTAAATAATTGAGTGGGAGAAGGTGTTTTTGTAACACCTATGGCCTCCAAGGTTAGTTGAGCTTAATTATTTATTGGTAATCCCCCCAAGGGGCGTCCATGAATGGAATTTAGCAACATACTTCCTTACAAGGATAGACTAGACAATGGACTCAAACGAGATCTACTCCCCAAGGAGGGATTTTCGTGAGAGAAAATTGAGGGTCGATATCTTGGTAACACACTCAATGTAATTTTATTGATATCCTCCCAAGAGTTCTTGTCAGTAAAATTGCAAGGCTAAAATTGAAAACGCTGGTTGTTATGTTAACAATTAGGTGGGACCTAGTCTAACTAGTAAATGGTGCGAACTCCCAAAGGAGGCGTAACATTTATGGGTGTTAGATTACCGTTGAATTTTATGATTGAGTTATTTATTTAATTCAAGATAAATATTTAAAAGTGCTTTATAATGATTATTTACTTATATATGTTTTGTTTTATTCAGAAATCATGACCCCATCACTTATGAACATCCTGAAAGATAACACTTTAACTGGAGATAATTATGTCACATGGAAAAGGAAAATTGGGTTGTTGCTGCAAAGTGAAAAACATAAGTTTGTTCTAACTACTCCTAAACCACCTGCTCCTAATAATGAATCTAGCATAATGTATAGAGATGAGTATGAGCAGTGGAAGACTTCAGATGATATGGCAAAATGTTACATTATGGCCACTATCTCCGACGTGTTGCAACAGCAGCATGAAGGAATGGAGTCCGCTGCTGATATAATGATGTCTCTAGAGGAGATGTTTGCTATGAAGTCTAGGACGACTAAGAGAGAGGCAGTGACTGCTTTTATGAATCTTAGGATGAAACCTGGACAGGCTGTGAAAGATCACATGATGAAAGTCATAGCACATCTCAACATTGCTGAACTGCATGGCGCTGAGATAGATGGTGAGACAAAGATTGATATGGTTGTCAATTCATTGTCAGATTCCTTTGATCAGTTCAAATTGGACTACACTTTGAACAAAAAGGAATACACCTTACAAGGCCTGATGCAAGATGTTCAAAGTGCTGAAAAGATCCTTGTGAAAGGCAAAGGTCAAGAGATTCATATGGTTGGTAAAGTTGCAACTGTTAAGGCCCGTCAAAAGGTCAAGAAACAACAGAAGAAAAAGCAACTTGGGCCTATCAAGAAGGAGACTAAGAAAGTAACCAAGATCAAAGGGAAATGCTTCCTTTGTGGTGAAAAGGGACATTGGAAGAGAAATTGCCCAAAGTCCCAGAACAAGAAAAAAGAAGGTAATTTGAATTAACTTGAAACATGTTTTTTGGCTGATTCTACAGATTCTTGGATCATAGACTCAGGAGCCACTAATCATGTTTTTATTCCTTGCAGGGGTTTCAAGAAAGGAGAAAGCTGAGTAAGAATGAAATCAATTTGCGCTTGGGCAACGGAACGTTAGTGTCTGCAAGTGCAGTGGGAGATATTAGAGTTTATTTGGATTCTAGAAGGCATTTGGATTTAATAGACGTTTATTATGTACCTCAATTCAAGAGGAATTTAATTTCAGTTTCTTGTTTGAATAAATTTGGATATTCGGTTACTTTTAATAAAGTTTTTATTATTAGTAAGAATGACAAAATTATTTGCTAAGGTACATTGGAAAACGGTCTATACTTTTTGCATAGAAATATCTCTCACTCGTTAGACACAGAAATAACGGAACCTAATCATAAAAGAGTAAAATTATCAACAGATGAAACCTACCTTTGGCATTTACGCTTAGGTCATATTAACCTTAATAGGATTAAAAGATTGGTATGTGACGGACCTTTGAGTGACTTAAAGGTTGATGATCTACCAACTTGTGAATCTTGTTTGGAAGGTAAAATGACCAAAAGGACGTTCTCTGCCAAAGGTGCAAGAGCCACTGAATGTTTAGGATTGATACACACTGATGTATGTGGACCTATGAGCATTCAAGCTAGAGGTGGATATGAGTACTTCATCACCTTCACGGATGATTACTCGAGATTTGGTTATGTGTATCTCATGAGACATAAGTCGGATGCTTTTGACATGTTCAAAGCATTCAAAGCTGAAGTGGAAAATCAGCTTGAGAAACACATAAAAATCTTGAGATCTGATCGTGGTGGAGAATATCTATCTGGTGAGTTTCAGCAATATCTTATTGATAATGGGATAGTTTCTCAGTTTTCTGCACCAGGTACACCTCAACAGAATGGGGTAGCAGAAAGGAGAAATAGAACTCTTTTGGATATGGTTAGGTCTATGTTGAGTTATTCAACACTTCCTATTTCTTTTTGGGGATATGCTTTACAAACTGCTATATACATTCTAAACGATGTACCATCTAAGTCTGTTCCTAAAACACCGCATGAGTTGTGGACTGGGCGCAAGCCTAGTTTACAACACTTAAGGATATTTGGTTGTCCTGCGCATGTGTTAAAAGGAAAGACAGAAAAGATGGAGTCCCGTTCAGAAACATGTATATTTGTAGGGTATCCAAAAGAAACTAAAGGATATTATTTCTATAGTCCTTCAGACCTTAAAGTATTTGTTTCGACAAATGCTAAATTTCTGGAAAATGACTATATGAATGATTTTGTGCCTAGAAGTAGAATTGTCCTGAATGAGATGTCAGGAGATACAATTCCACGAGAGGTTACACAACCTAACCCAATTGTAAGTTCCGATCCAACACAAGATCAACAACCTACCATTCCTCGTCGTAGTGGGAGGGTTAGAACACAACCCGAAAGATACATCGGTCTGGGAGAATCAGTGGACAATCTCCCGGACGACGATGATCACTATACGTACAAGGAAGCTATGGAGGATGTTGATAGTCGCCATTGGCAAAAGGCAATGCAATCCGAGATTGAATCTATGTTCGATAACAAAGTCTGGTCCCTTGTAGACTTGCCTAAAGGGATAAAACCCATTGGGTGCAAGTGGGTATACAAGAGGAAAAGAGGTATGGATGGAAAGGTGGAAACCTTTAAAGCTAGATTGGTAGCTAAAGGGTATACACAGAAAGAAGGTATCGATTACGAGGAAACCTTCTCTCCTGTGGCCATGCTTAAATCCATTAGGATACTCTTATCAATTGCAGCATCTTTAGATCTAGAGATTTGGCAAATGGACGTCAAGACAGCTTTCCTAAATGGAAGTCTTGACGAAAGCATCTACATGATGCAACCTAGAGGGATTCATTGAAAAGGGCCAAGTGGATAAGGTATGCAAGTTGCAGAAATCCATATATGGATTAAAGCAAGCATCCAGATCCTGGAACATAAGGTTTGATCAAGCTGTCAAAGGTTTTGGATTTATTCAGAATCCTGACGAACCTTGTGTATACAAAAGGATTAAAGGCGACAAGTTGGTTTTCCTGATTCTTTATGTTGATGATATACTACTCATTGGAAACGATGTAGGTGTATTGACATCAGTAAAAGAATGGTTAGCAAAACAATTTGATATGAAGGACTTAGGAGAAGCAAGTTTTATTCTAGGTATCCAAGTAATAAGGGATAGAAAGAATAGAACGATTGCATTATCCCAAGCTTCATACATAGACAAAATCTTGTCTAGGTTTTCCATGCAGGATTCCAAGAAAGGTATGTTACCTTTCAGACATGGAATCAAAGCTTTCTAAGGAACAAGTTCCTAAGAATGAGCATGAAGAGCAATTCATGAGTAGAGTTCCATATGCCTCGGCAGTTGGAAGTCTCATGTATGCAATGCTCTGTACTAGACCAGATATTTGTTTTACTGTTGGCATAGTTAGCAGGTTTCAATCGAAACCTGGTCCTGATCACTGGACGGCAGTCAAGCATATTTTCAAGTATCTTAAGAGAACGAGAGATAATATGCTTGTATACTCTGGAGGGGATTTGGTTCCCGTTGGGTATACAGATTCTGATTTCCAATCAGATTCTGACTCCAGAAAATCCACATTAGGGGCTGTGTTTACTATTGGAGGAGGAGTAGTTATATGGAGCAGTATCAAGCAATCTTGTATTGCTGATTCCACCATGGAAGCTGAGTATGTTGCTGCATGCGAAGCTGCCGAAGAGGCTGTTTGGCTCCGCCAATTCTTGATTGACTTAGAAGTGGTTCCTAGTGCGAATAAGCAGATCACTATCTACTGTGACAACAGTGGAGCAGTGGCTAATTCGAAAGAACCAAGAAGTCACAAGAGAGGTAAACACATTGAAAGAAAGTATCATCTTTTAAGGGAGATTGTTCAAAGAGGTGACGTGACGATTACCAAAATCGCGTCAGTAGAAAATCTAGCGGATCCCTTCACAAAGGCTCTACCTCAAAAGAGTTTTGATGGGCATCTAGAGAACATGGGCTTGAGAGATATGGCACATTTGCTATAGCGCAAGTGGGAGATTGTTAGGATTATGCTCAATAGCAAGAGTGTAATGTTGTAATTAACAATCTTTTTCATATTAATAAAGAGATTTCTGGTTTAACAAATCGTATAGCATTTATAGTTTATATTATAATTGTCAAAGTAAATAATCATAAGGTCTAAAGACTATGGGAAAAGAAGAATTGTTCGTACATCTGGATATGTATGTGGTAGACACAATTCTTTAGTTAGTCTTGAATGATGTTCACAACTTAAGTTAAAGGTTGGGCACCTTTATCTTGTTAAAGTTGTAGAATTCTTTTGCTAGCATTTGAGTGGGATCAAATGAGATATGATGAGTCTAAAATCATCGGAGTGTCTTCGAGCAAAAGGATTTAGTGCACTGGGTGCATTGAACTGGATCACAATGAAAAGCTTTATCTAGAACCGTCAGTAGATAATAGTCTTTTCATTATCAGGACAATCGGAGAGTCTATCTTAATCCTGAGATAAATGATGGACTTATGGTTGCAAGTGATATCATTTGAGTTATCAATGAGTACGATTATATCGCATAGTCTATCCTCGATAGTTTGGTGATATTCATTTGTTAATCGATAGAGGACTTCATTTATAGATATGGGCATCGTGGCTCCATTTAATAAAATGAGAGTATAATATTATCATATGGATGTTTTGAGGTAATTGGATATTAAATCTCAACGTTGAGTTTTCGATAGTGTCTATTGAAAACATGGCTTCTGGACAAGTCAAAATATCCAAGTTCAAAACGTGGTCATATGAGTAAATATGGTAACTTGGAGAGTTATAGGCGGTCTATGAACTCTTGGCAATTACTTATATTAATCACGAGGATACACTATCTCCAATATGATTGTCTAGGGTATGAATGAGGAGCATCTTCCTTTTCTATCTTTATTTAAGAGTTCAGTTTTAGCTCTTTAGTGGAATGAGTTAAAATTAATGGATCGGACCTAAGTGAATCATTTGTTGATTGTGATTAGGTTATGTCTATTGAAGCTTAAATTTAGATGGCCCGCCAAGATCCCCAATCCACACGGACTTGCATGGATCACTTGATATATTCTACCGGACCAATTTAAGGGTCCATCTAGAATTGCATTTAATATATTAAGAATATAATTTGCACATTTAAGTAATGGGCTGCTCAATTATATTAATATATTAATGAAAGACATGTGGGCTTGTTTCTTTTAGTAAGAATGGGTCTGGTTCACATGTGGGCTTTTTATTTAAAGTCCAATGGATTAAATGAAATAAGAAAATTTAGGCCCAATCTTATACAAGTGGGGCGGCAAGGTTAATGTTTTAACCTAAAATATTATTTTGTTTCATTTGTTTTAATTAAATAAGAATTAATTAATTTATTGATTAATTGTTTAATTAAAGAAACAAATCTTTCCTAAAAGTAAAAGCCTGGTTTGATAAGGAAATAAATAAATTAGTTTTATTTATTTAATCAAATAAGGAGTCTTTTTATTTAGTCAAAATAAAAGAATAAAAATTAATGAGTTGGATTAGGGTTTGAAGTCTTAAAAGACATGTGAATTTGGGTGCAACACAACTCCTCTTTTGTAGAGGAAAATTGCGGCAACCCTAGTAGTATCACATGAAGAATTCGGCCACCCTAAAGGAAAGAAGGAAGAAAATTTGGCCACCTATATAAGTGCTCTTATAGATTTTGGCCAACACAATGCTTGGTGCTTGAGATTTTATTTTTCTTCTTCTTCTTAATTCATAGAGAGTTTTTATTCTAAAAAGACAAAAAGGAGTGTTAGATTATTCTTTGATAGTATACTATTGCTTAATCATCAATAAGCTTGTGTATACGATATCGATCTAGGTTCACGCGAGTTTCGATCATTAGATTGAGAACTCAAAAGTGACCGGAATAATCTTAGACATTCTTTTGATTGTTTTGTGACTAACAAAGAAAAGAAAGTTTTTGTTTGGTCCATTCACAGGTTTGCAATTCAAAGAAAAGGGAGACCACGCTCCTAGGTGATCCACGTTCGTGCTCGGATTGAAGGTCTTGCAGATTACCATCGACGTAAGTCAATCGGATCACGCGACAAAAAGTAATCTACTTTTTGTTAATGTATATGCATGTTTATTGATTAAAAGGGTTTAAGGTTCATAAAGGAAATTTTTTTTTTTAAAAGTCACTAAATCTAATTTTAGTATCGCTTCCGCTGCGTGTACCACTTTTGTTTATTTTTTCCCTACACGCTCATCCCTCGGCCTCCTCCCATGGGCGTGCACAGCCCACAACCCCACAAAGGGGCTGCCATGCGCAGCCCATAAGGCCACACAAGGCTACCGTGCGCAGCCCACCAAGGTTTGGGCTTGCCATGCGTAGCCCAACCCAATCCACTCCTAGGGTGTGCACGGTTGTCGTTCTCGGTTCCGGTTGCTTCATTTTTCTTCGTGTCTTCGAATCTTCAATACCCGAATACATTACAGCAGTATAAAATAATAAATATAAGTGCAGTATTTTTTTTATGACTGCTGCAGTTATTGTAGGGAAAAATACCGTAGTACACGCAGCGGAAGCGAGACTAAAAATAGATTTAGTAGTTTTAAAAATTTTTCCTTTTTATGAACCTTAACCATTTAATTAATTAAACATACATATAATCAACAAAAGAAGAATACCTTTTGTCGCGTGATCCGATTGACTTATGTCGATGGTAATCCGCAAGATCTTCAATCCTAGCACGAACGTGAATCACCTAGGAGCGTGGTCTCCCTTTTCTTTGAATTGCAAACCTGAGAATGGACAAACAAACTTTTCTTTTTCTTTTGTTAGTCACAAAACAATCAAAAGAAGACTAAGATTATTCCGGTCACTTTTGAGTTCTCAATCTAATGATCGAAACTCGCGTGAACCTAAATCGATGTTGTACACACAAGCTTATTGATGAACAAGCAATTAGTGTACCATCAAAGAATAATCTATTCACTCTTTTATGTTTTTAATAGAATAAAAATACTTTCTATGAATTGAGAAGAAGAAGAAAATTGTCTCTATGAAACTCTAAGGTGGCCGAACCCTATAGCAAGCATTATATAGGTGACCTAATTTCTTTTCTCTTTTCTTTTAGGGTTGCCGAAAATCCTTCTCTAAAACCAACTAGGGTTGCCGCAAATCACATGCCAAAATAGGCTTGTGTTGCACCCTAATTTCCATCAAAGAAATAGACTTCAAACCCTAATCCAACTCATAGATATTTTATTCTTTTTATTGACTAAATTAAAAAACTTCTTATTTGATTAAACAAATAAAATTAATTATTTATTTTCTTATCAAACAAGTCTTTTATTTTTAGTATACTACCACCAATAGTATAGCTTTAGGAAATATATTTCCTTATCAGAAAAAGATTTGTTTCTTAATTAAACAATTAATTAATTCTTTTGTCTAATTAAACAATGAAACAAAATAATATATAGGCTAATATATTAACCTTGCCGCCCCACTTGTCTAAAATTGAGCCTTATATTATTTTCTTATTTCATTTAATCCATTGGACTTTAAATAAAAAGCCCACATGTGAGCCAGACCCATTCTTACTAAAAGAAACAAGCCCACATGTCTTTCATTAATATATTAATATAATTGAGCAGCCCATTACATAAATAATGTGCAAATTATATTCTTAATATATTAAATGCAATTCTAGACGGACCCTTAAATTGGTCCGGTAGAATATATCAAGTGATCCATGCAAGTCCATATGGATTGGGGATCTTGGCGGGCTATCTAAATTTAAGCTTCAATAGACACAACCTAATCACACTCAACAAATGATTCACTTAGGTCCGATCCATTAATTTTAACTCATTCCACTAAAGAGCTAAAATTGAACTCTTAAATAAAGATAGAAAAGGAAGATGTTCCTCATTCATACCCTAGACAATCATGTTGGAGATAGTGTATCCTCGTGATTAATATTAGTAATCGCCAAGAGTTCATAGACCGCCTATAACTCTCCAAGTTATCATATTTACTCATATGACCACGTTTTGAACTTGGATATTTTGACTTGTCCAGAAGCCATGTTTTCAATAGACACTATCGAAAACTCAACGTTGAGATTTAATATCCAATTACCTCAAAACATCCATATGATGATATTATAATCTCATTTATTAAATGGAGCCACGATGTCCATATCTATAAATGAAGTCCTTTATCGATTAACAAATGAATATCACCAAACTATCGAGGATAGACTATGCTATATAATCGTACTCATTGATAACTCAAATGATATCACTTGCAACCATAAGTCCATCATTTATCTCAAGATTAAGATAGACTCTCCGATTGTCCTGATAATGAAAAGTCTATTATCTATTGACGGTTCTAGATAAAGCTTTTCATTGTGATCCAGTTCAATGCACCCAGTGCACTAGATTTTTTTGCTCGAAGATACTCCGATGATTTTAGACTCATCATATCTCATTTGATCCCACTCAAATGCTAGCAAAAGAATTCTACAACTTTAACAAGATAAAGGTGCCCAACCTTTAACTTAAGTTGTGAACGTTATTCAAGACTAACTAAAGAATTGTATCTACCTCATACATATCCAGATGTACGAACAATTCTTCTTTTCTCATAGTCTTTAGACCTTATGATTATTTACTTTGACAATTATAATATTAAACTATAAATGCTATAAGATTTGTTAAACCAGAAATCACTTTATTAATAAGAAAAAGATTGTTAATTATAATATTACACTCTTGCTATTGAGCATAATCCTAACAATAGCACATCTCAACATTGCTGAACTGCATGGCGCTGAGATAGATGGTGAGACAAAGATTGATATGGTTGTCAATTCATTGTCAGATTCCTTTGATCAGTTTAAATTGGACTACACTTTGAACAAAAAGGAATACACCTTACAAAGCCTGATGCAAGATGTTCAAAGTGCTGAAAAGATCCTTGTGAAAGGCAAAGGTCAAGAGATTCATATGGTTGGTAAAGTTGCAACTGTTAAGGCCCGTCAAAAGGTCAAGAAACAACAGAAGAAAAAGCAACTTGGGCCTACCAAGAAGGAGACCAAGAAAGTAACCAAGATCAAGGGAAATGCTTCCTTTGTGGTGAAAATGGACACTGGAAAAGAAATTGCCCAAAGTCCCAGAATAAGAAGGAAGAAGGTAATGTGAATTATCTTGAAACATGTTTTTTGGTAGGTTCTACAGATTCTTGGATCATAGACTCTGGAGCCACTAATCATGTTTGTTATTCCTTGCAGGGGTTCCAAGAAAGGAGAAGGCTGAATAAGAATGAAATCAATTTACGCTTGGGCAACGGAACGTTAGTGTCTGCAAGTGCAGTGGGAGATATTAGAGTTTGTTTGGATTCTAGAAGGCATTTAGATTTGATAGACGTTTATTATGTACCTCAATTCAAGAGGAATTTAATTTCAATTTCTTGTTTGAATAAATTTGGATGTTCGGTTACTTTTAATAAAGTTTTTATTATTAGTAAGAATGACAAAATTATTTGCCAAGGTACATTGGAAAACGGTCTATACTTTTTGCATAGAAATATCTCTAACTCGTTAGACACAGAATTAACGGAACCTAATCATAAAAGAGTAAAATTATCAATAGATGAAACCTACCTTTGGCATTTACGCTTAGGTCATATTAACCTTAATAGGATTAAAAGATTGGTAAGTGACGGACCTTTAAGTGACTTAAAGGTTGATGATCTACCAACTTGTGAATCTTGTTTGGAAGGTAAAATGACCAAAAGGACATTCTCTGCCAAAGGTGTAAGAGCCACTGAATGTTTAGGATTGATACACACTGATGTATGTGGACCTATGAGCATTCAAGCTAGAGGTGGATATGAGTACTTCATCACCTTCACAGATGATTACTCGAGATTTGGTTATGTGTATCTCATGCGACATATGTCGGATGCTTTTGACATGTTCAAAGCATTCAAAGCTGAAGTGGAAAACCAGCTTGAGAAACACATAAAAATCTTGAGATCTGATCGTGGTGGAGAATATCTATCTGGTGAGTTTCAGCAATATCTTATTGATAATGGGATAGTTTCTCAGTTTTCTGCACCAAGTACACCTCAACAGAATGGGGTAGCAGAAAGGAGAAATAGAACTCTTTTGGATATGGTTAGGTCTATGTTGAGTTATTCAACACTTCTGAAACTAATTATTGCACGGTGTGTATAAAACTATCTAGAGGGGGGGAGGGGGGGGAATAGATTTTACGCTTTTTACCCAATTTTTCGTGCTAGTCAAAATTATGAAAATGCCCTCAAGATAATATAAACAAGCAAGTGTAATATGGTGCGGAAATTAAAACAACACTTGATTTTTACGTGGAAACCCTCACGGGAAAAACCACGGGCTATGTAAGTAAGCCACACTCGAACCTCGAATCCACTAAATGTGCAAACTATTACAACCTAATCCCGGAAGTAATCACACACCTACCTAATCCCGGTATGAGTGAACCTAGTCCAATTTTGCTTGCGATCTAAGCAACCTAATCCCGGATGCTACACACAAGACTTACTTTCTCTATGAAGAGAATACAACCCTAAGTGAATATATGTGAATATCCGAAATGCAACATAGAGCAAGGGAAACCCTATATGCTTATCTAAGATGTTTAATATGCAATTAAGAACAATCCTAGATATCAAAACTAAATGACATGTCAATTAGTTTAGCTAATCAAAATTAAGCACACAACCTAATTTGCTAGCACAATACAACTTCTCAAACATACATCATACTTATCTCAAACTTGTATTCAAAGTATATAAAATAACATACAAGTAATTAATTGAGATTTCTTAGTTAAGAAAGACACAAAATATGTAAGATATTAGTGAAAACTTACCAAGCAAAGTATGATGAAGAATCCATGCAAGATGACATCTAGAAGATCAAAGATGATGCTAGATGATGATTGATGATCATGAATAAGTGTTTGAGTAATTAAAAATGAGTTCTTGGAATTTTTCTTCTCTTTGAAAAATATCCTAAGTATGAAATCTAAATATGAACTCTCTTCCTTGACCTAAAGACAAAATGGCATATATATAGGGGGCCAAATCAAAGTGAGGTCGTTTAATTAAGTTTGAAAGAAACGCACCGATCGGCAGTTTCATTTGGAGGCCAGGCCGCCGAATTCAACCGCCGAATTGCTCCCGATGAAACAGGGGAGAAACGATGGTTTCAAACGGCGGTTTCGAAACCGCCGAACCAACCACAGCAACAGGACTGAGAAATAAAACAATCAGGTCTGAAACGGCGTTTTTGATCGGCGGCCACTAAACCGCCGATCCAACCAGAGACCTCTGGACTCAAACGGCGGTTTCATTCGGCAGGCCAGGCCGCCGATCAAACCGCCGTTTCACCAATTTTGGTGAAACCAAGGGAGAAGCCAAGGGCATTCTCCAACGGCGATCTTCGCGCAAAACCAAGTACATTCTAGTGCATGCGCGGATGTTTCCGAACAACAACGGGAAACGAATTACTAGACACATAAACACACAACAACATATAACAAAGAAGTGCAAGTGTGATAAGTGACATGTGAAGAGAATGTACACAAATGCAAGTATGCTAAGTGAGTGTGTGCACTAAATCTCTTCATAGAAAATTAAGCACTAAACATATACCTTTGGAGTGCTTAACACTTGCAAGGGCCTTGAGCTTGAACACATTCCTAAGCTACCCTTACATGATCCCCACATATGGTTTGATCACGAAATAAGCCAATTAAAAACTACGGGAATCCTTACAATCTCCCCCTTTGGCTATTTCGTGACAAAAACCACCACTCACATTGATTCCTCACATAAAAATAGAAACAACGGGATAACATAGATCTTCTACAATACAAAGAGATAATAAACAAAATAAAATCTTCAATGCTCCAACCTCTTGTAGAACAACCAACCCTACAAAACAAAGTTTCTATATTTTTCCAAAAAGTACATGTGAGATTAATCAAGTGATATCAAAACAAGCATTTGCATTTTTAGAATTTAGGCACAACATTACAAAATATATGCAATGTATGATAAATGCAATGCTCCCCCTCAAAGGGTTACTCCCCCTCAATGTGTTATCTCCCCAAAGTGCACAATTGCAACATCAATTTGCATCTCCCCTTACCAATCCCACTCCCCCTTTCTGTCATGATATAGGCAAAGGAGTAGTCCCCAACCAGGTCACTCAAGGTAAAGAGAGATAGAAGCATGCAAGTCATTTGCATATACATATAAGTCACTTTATGCATCTCAATTAATTGAAGAGAAACAAGGAGATTTATTTGAGAAAATGTGTGAATCCAACATGCTTTGCATACAAGACATATAGTATTCAAGTCCAAAATACAATGGTATTTGGCAAATCAAATGACAAAGGTTTCTAATTAGAATTCAAACCAATTTCACCAATGTCATGGGAAAAGCAAGGATATAGAGATTATTGATTTCAATTTAAGAGTAACTATATCTAACTTTATAAGCGAAACATGGCATGAGCGACTTTGCACCCTATTTGATTTTTCCGGATAAGATATCCGTATGATAGTAGCCATGTTCAACTAATAAAGAAAGAGAGACATTTGGAATGTAAATTCCTTTGAACGGATACAAGATCCTTTATTCATTGAGTCTCATTAGCTTTCACACAAGTTTTGCATTTTTAAGAATATGCAATCATCAATTCATGTTTTTTCATTTGACATTAGCATGTTATAAAAGAATCATCATGTCATGGAGATAACTATAGGTCATTCACATCATACTTCCTATGAAAATCTCCTAGTCCAAAAATGCATGTTTGAACATAAATATGACATGGATTGTAAACAAGCAAGGTTCACACTTATAGAATTTGAAAGCATATTTACATATGTACAACCAAGCTTACTCAAGCAATCAAAAGAAGAGGCATAAGTTATTTCAAATTTTTTGCAAGTTACAAGAATGCAAAATAGCTCTCTTTGCTTGAGTTCCCCATATGGAGTCAATCATAGAACACATCACTCCACAAGACATATCCCAATAGATCTACTAAGAGTTTTAAATCGAGTAGCATCTAAGGGTTTAGTAAATAGGTCCGCAAGTTGATCATTAGTACCTACATGTTCAAGTACTATGCATTTATTCTCAACAAGCTCTCTAATGAAGTGATGGCGGATGTCAATATGCTTAGTTCTAGAATGTTGAACCGGATTCTTGGAAATATTAATAGCACTCATGTTATCACAAAAGAGAGTGAGAGTACCTTGGTTGAATCCGTAGTCTACTAGCATTTGCTTCATCCATAGGAGATGTGTGCATCCACTCCCCGCGGCTATGTACTCGGCCTCGGCCATGGACAAGGAAATCGAGTTTTGCTTCTTGCAAAACCAAGACACCAAGTTGTTGCCTAGAAAGAAGCAACCGCCCGATGTGCTCTTCCTATCATCATAATTTCCTGCCCAATCCGCATCACTAAAGCCTACAAGACTAGCATTAGTGTCAAAAGAGTACCAAATCCCATAGTTAGATGTCCCATTTACATAGCGAATGATCCTCTTTACAGAAGAGAGGTGGGACTCCTTAGGATCCGCTTGGTACCTAGCACACACACCCACACTAAAAGATATATCGGGCCTACTTGCGGTCAAATAAAGCAAGCTACCTATCATGCCCCGATATAGAGTTTGTTCCACACTTTTACCACTAGCATCCTTGCTTAGCTTCAAAGTGGTACTCATGGGTGTATCACAATGTTTGGCATTCTCTAAACCAAACTTCTTCACTAGGTTCTTAGCATATTTGGCTTGGGTTATGAAAATCCCATCATTCATTTGCCTAATTTGCAAACCTAGGAAGTAACTAAGCTCACCAACAAGACTCATCTCAAATTCATGAGACATGACATCAACAAATTGTTGGACCTTGGTGTTGTTGGTGGAGCCAAACACTATGTCATCAACATATATTTGAGCTATGAAAAGCTCATCATTGTCTCTCTTGATGAATAGTGTCTTGTCAACACTACCTCTTGTGTAGTTATTGTCAACAAGAAATTGAGTGAAGTGCTCATACCAAGCCCTCGGTGCTTGTTTCAACCCATATAGTGCCTTTTTGAGGCGATAGACATGGTTGGGGTGGTGAGCATCCACAAACCCCTTGGGTTGTTCAACAAACACTTCCTCTTGCAAGAAGCCATTGAGGAAGGCACTCTTGACGTCCATTTGGTGCAATTTGAACTTGTGCACACAAGAGATGGACAAGAGAAGCCTAATGGACTCTAAGCGGGCAACGGGAGCAAAAGTCTCCTCAAAGTCGATACCCTCAATTTGAGAGTACCCTTGTGCTACAAGTCTAGCCTTGTTCCGCACTATGTTGCCATCCTCATCGGATTTGTTCCTAAATATCCATTTAGTGCCTATGACATTAGTGGTCTTAGGCCTAGGAACTAGAGTCCAAACCTCATTCCTTTCAAATTGGTTTAGCTCTTCTTGCATGGCAAGAACCCAAAATTCATCATTCAAGGCTTCATCAACCTTTTTGGGTTCTATTTGAAAGGTGTAGCATGTAAAGCTAATTAGATTAGCTATTTGACGCCTAGTCCTAACACCCTCATTAACATCTCCAATAACATCCTCTTTGTTATGGAGTCTTCTAACCCATGGAGCGGGTTCATTAGAGTCCAAGTTAGGAACTCTAGTAATAGGTTGTGTGACTTCATTAGTTGTCCCAACATTGGAAGTCACCACAACCCTCTCCAAAGGAGAGTCATCATCTAAAATTTCCTCCTCCTCATGGACATTAGACTTGAGCCTAGTATCATCAAATACGACATTGGATGATTCCATAACACTTAGAGTCTTTAAGTTGAAAACTCTATAGGCTCTACTATTCAAGGCATAGCCAATAAAAATACCCTCATCACTCTTAGCATCGAATTTTCCAAGTTGATCACGGTCATTCAAAATGTAGCATTTGCTTCCAAAAATGTGGAAGTAGCTAACATTTGGTCTCTTGCCTTTCCATAGTTCATAGGAGGTGTTTCTAGTACCGGGCCTTAGGAAAACTCTATTTCCTATATAGCAAGCCGTATTGATGGCTTCGGCCCATAGGTTCCTAGGGACATTGTTGCTAAGCAACATTACTCGGGCCATCTCTTGGAGGACCCTATTCTTCCTCTCAACAACTCCATTTTGTTGAGGTGTCCTAGGAGCCGAAAACTCATGGGAGATGCCTAAACTATCACAATAGCTTTCAAAAGATGCATTCTCAAATTCCCTCCCATGGTCACTTCTAATCCGTTTAATGCTTCCAATGTTAGATTTCATTTCATTTTGTAATTTAGTACAAAGCATTTTAAACTTATCAAAAGTTTCGGATTTTTCTCTAAGAAAATATGTCCATGTAAATCTAGAGAAATCATCAACACAAACAAAAATGTATCTCTTTCCACCTAAACTCTCGATTTGCATAGGACCCATGAGATCCATGTGGAGAAGCTCTAGAGGCTCCTTGGTGGAGAGATACTTGCCCTTTTTGTGCATGCTTTTGGTTTGTTTTCCTTGTTGGCAAGGTCCACAAATACCATTGGCTTTCTTCCCAAGCTTAAGGAGGCCACGCACACACTCGAACTTTCCAAGGGTTCTTAAATCCCTAAAGTTCATGTGGCCAAGTCTTTCATGCCATAACTCAACTTGCTCATCCATGGACACATTGTTTGAGACTATTCTAGCTTCAAGACAATAACAATTATCACTAGATCTCATACCTTTCAACAAGGTTTGTCCATCGGGCTTTAGGATTGAGCAATCATTTTTACTAAACAAGACGGAATATCCTTCATCACTTAGATGTGAAATGCTTATTAAATTGGCTTTCAAGCCATCAACAAATAAAGCATCGGATAAGGAGGGTAAACCGGGAACGGAAATGGATCCTTTCCCTACAACCTTCTTTTTGGATCCATCACCAAAAGTGACATATCCACCTTCCTCCATAACAAGAGTCTCGAAGAAACTCTTGTTTCCTGTCATGTGCCTAGAGCACCCACTATCCAAATACCAAAAATTAGAAGAATTTGCCTTCAAGGCTATTTGTGCAACATGGCAAACATTTTCATTCTTTCTAATCCACTTAGCAACAATTTTAGCTTTCTTAGTGGTCTTTGGTACATGTGCTCTACTATTCCTAGGATCATGCAAATCAATATTATCATTCCTATGAACATGCATCATGGCTCTTTTCTTTTTCTTTCTATCATGCTTCTAGTTTTGCACATTTTTATATAGCGAAAGCAATGTGGTCTAATATGACCATCAAATCCATAAAAGTGACAAATAAGAGTAAACTAAGGAATCATACCTTGTCCTTGTCTTTGTGGATGAAAGAGTTCAATGCGTCTTAGTTGTCGAACCGGTCTAGGTTGCTTCCAAGCTTGAGGTTGCATGATAGGCCTCTTTCCTTTGTGAGCCATTTGAGGAGGAATGTTGGCTTGAGGAACCCTAGGGGGTTGAGCTTGAGGTTGCCTTCTTGGCCCCATCTTCACTTGTGCATTTGAGCATTGTCCTACTTCTAATTTCTTCCTAGGAATTTGCACAAATGAAGTTTCTTCTTTCCTCAAACTCTTGACAAACACGGTCTTGTTAGAGGTTGAGATCTTCTTGCCATCTTCATACCCAAGACCCCTCTTGTCACATGGACTCTTTCCAACACCAAGCATATGGTTAAGCTTTTGGTGCTAGAATCCATCCTAGTCATAGATTCTCTAACTTCTTCAAGCTCCCTCTTTAGGCTATCTTCATTCCTCCTAGATAAGACTAACTCCTCTTTTAGCTTATCTTCCATCTTCTTGAATTTTTCCACTTGTTTACTCAAGTGATCATTATGAGATGCAAGCTCAAGATTTTCTTCTCTCAACATCTTGATCTTTCTTGTGCTCTTTATTGCTAAATCATTAAACTCGGCATGATATTTAGCAAGCACCTTTTTCTCTACAAATCCATTCATGGAGTTAGAAGAGGAATCACTTTCTACTTCACTTGAGTCATTTTCCTCTTGACTCATTTCCTCTCTCTCACTAGCACTTTTGCTTTTATGGGAGGAGGCAAAAGCTAGGAGATTAGCCATGAGCTCTTCATCATCTGAAGACTCATCTCCCTCATAGGAGTCATCACTACTTCCACTCCAAGTGGCGGCCATCACTTTTCCCCTTTTTCCTCTCATTGTGATTTGCACATTCGGGGGCAAAATGACCTATGCCACCACACTCGAAACATCGGACC
Organism: Acer saccharum; assembly: GCA_030490815.1. NCBI lineage: Eukaryota > Viridiplantae > Streptophyta > Magnoliopsida > Sapindales > Sapindaceae > Acer > Acer saccharum. The sequence goes on from CM059873.1 coordinate 32,481,499, forward strand.
CCTTTTCTTTCAGTCCTCTCTTGCTTAGGTTCAAACTTCTTGAAAGAGCCCTTTTTCTTCAAATCTTGTCCTTTTGATCCAAAGCTCTTTCTTCTAAACTTCATAACCTTGTTGAACCTTTTTACAAACAAGGCAAGGTCTTCATCTGAGTCAACCTTCTTTTCCTCCTTTTCATCCTTGAAGGTTTTTAAAGCAATTCCTTTTTGCATTTTAGTGGGTGTGGAGATAGGCTCCTTCCTAGACTCATAAGCTAGAAGTCTCCCAATCACCTCACTCGGCTTCATATCCTTATATCCACTATTTTCCTCTAAAGCCGTCACCTTAGATTCAAACCTATCGGGTAGAGATCTCATAATCTTTTGCTTGATTCTCCTATCCGAATATGGATCACCAAGTTGATGGCTTTGGTTGACTATATCCATCAACTTGATCTCGAAGTCGTTGAAGCACTCATTCTCCTCCATCTTAAGCATCTCGAATTGAGTTTGGAGGACTTGAAGCTTAGAGTCCTTCACCACTTCGGTTCCCTCATGTGCAATCTCTAGGATGTCCCATGCTTCCTTAGCTATCCTAGTATTTTGAATCAACTTGTATTGATTTTCGTCCATAGCACAAAAGATGGCATGCATCGCCTTCCTATTCCACTTTGAAGCCTCAAACTCTTGCGCGTTCCATTGTGCCTTAGGTTTCAAAACATCTTCTCCTCCACCTGCGGGAGTCATCATAGGGAGATCATATCCGTCTTCCACTGCCATCCATGCACGGTCGTGAATTTGGCATATGTAGGATTCCATCTTCCCTTTCCATTGGGAATAGTTCAATCCGGTAAGAAGTGGAGGCCTTGTGCTAGAGGCACCTTCGTTGCCACCACCATTTCCACCGTTTCCACTCATAATGTTTATGAATGAATGAAATGAATGCAAATGTATGAATGATCAAAAAATCACACAAAATGCAAAACACACCAAAATAAGCAAGGATCACCTATGTATGTCTAGGAACCCGCTCTGATACCAATTGAAACTAATTATTGCACGGTGTGTATAAAACTATCTAGAGGGGGGGGTGAATAGATTTTACGCTTTTTACCCAATTTTTCGTGTTAGTCAAAATTACGAAAATGCCCTCAAGATAATATAAACAAGCAAGTGTAATATGGTGCGGAAATTAAAACAACACTTGATTTTTACGTGGAAACCCTCACAGGAAAAACCACGGGCTATGTAAGTAAGCCACACTTGAACCTCGAATCCACTAAATGTGCAAACTATTACAACCTAATCCCGGAAGTAATCACACACCTACCTAATCCCGGTATGAGTGAACCTAGTCCAATTTTGCTTGCGATCTAAGCAACCTAATCCCGGATGCTACACACAAGACTTACTTTCTCTATGAAGAGAATACAACCCTAAGTGAATATATGTGAATATCCGAAATGCAACATAGAGCAAGGGAAACCCTATATGCTTATCTAAGATGTTTAATATGCAATTAAGAACAATCCTAGATATCAAAACTAAATGACATGTCAATTAGTTTAACTAATCAAAATTAAGCACACAACCTAATTTGCTAGCACAATACAACTTCTCAAACATACATCATACTTATCTCAAACTTGTATTCAAAGTAAATAAAATAACATACAAGTAATTAATTGAGATTTCTTAGTTAAGAAAGACACAAAATATGTAAGATATTAGTGAAAAACTTACCAAGCAAAGTATGATGAAGAATCCATGCAAGATGACATCTAGAAGATCAAAGATGATGCTAGATGATGATTGATGATCATGAATAAGTGTTTGAGTAATTAAAAATGAGTTCTTGGAATTTTTCTTCTCTTTGAAAAATATCCTAAGTATGAAATCTGAATATGAACTCTCTTCCTTGACCTAAAGACAAAATGGCATATATATAGGGGGCCAAATCAAAGTGAGGTCTTTTAAGTAAGTTTCAAAGAAACGCGCCGATCGATGGTTTCATTCGGCGGCTAGGCCACCGAATTCAACCGCCGAATTGCTCCCGATGAAACGGGGGAGAAACAGCGGTTTCAAAACCGTCGAACCAACCGCAGAAACAGGACCGAGAAATAAAACAATCAGGTCTGAAACGGCGTTTTCGATCGGCGGCCACTAAACCGTTGATCCAACTGCAGAATTGATCCAGAGACCTCTGGACTCAAACGGCGGTTTCATTCGGTGGCCAAGCCACCGATCAAACCTCCGTTTCACCAATTTTGGTGAAACCAAGGGAGAAGCCAAGGGCATTCTCCAACGACGATCTTCGCGTAAAACCAAGCACATTCTAGTGCATGCGCAGACGTTCCGAACAACAACGGGAAACGAATTACTAGACACATAAACACACAACAACATATAACAAAGAAGTGCAAGTGTGATAAGTGACATGTGAAGAGAATGTACACAAATGCAAGTATGCTAAGTGAGTGTGTGCACTAAATCTCTTCATAGAAAATTAAGCACTAAACATATACCTTTGGAGTGCTTAACACTTGCAAGGGCCTTGAGCTTGAACACATTCCTAAGCTACCCTTACATGATCCCCACATATGGTTTGATCACGAAATAAGCCAATTAAAAACTACGGGAATCCTTACAGCTTCCTATTTCTTTTTGGGGATATTCTTTACAAATGCTATAACATTCTAAACGATGTACCATCTAAGTCTGTTCCTAAACATTGCATGAGTTGTGGACTGGGCGCAAGCCTAGTTTACAACACTTAAGGATATTTGGTTGTCCTGCGCATGTGTTAAAAGGAAAGATAGAAAGATGGAGTCCCGTTCGGAAACATGTATTTGTAGGGTATCCAAAAGAAACTAAAGGATATTATTTCTATAGTCCTTCAGATCTTAAAGTATTTGTTTCGACAAATGCTAATTTTCTGGAAAAAGACTATATGAATGATTTTGTGCCTAGAAGTAGAATTGTCCTGAATGAGATGTTAGGAGATACAATTCCACGAGAGGTTACACAACCTAACCCAATTGTAGTTCCGATCCAACACAAGATCAACAACCTACCATTCCTCGTCGTAGTGGGAGGGTTAGAACACAACTCGAAAGATACATCGGTCTGGGAGAATCAGTGGAGAATCTCCCGGACGACGATGATCCCTATACGTACAAGGAAGCTATGGAGGATGTGATAGTCGCCATTGGCAAAAGGCAATGCAATCTGAGATTGAATCTATGTTCGATAACAAAGTCTGGTCCCTTGTAGACTTGCCTAAAGGGATAAAAACCCATTGGGTGCAAGTGGGTATACAAGAGGAAAAGAGGTATGGATGGAAAGGTGGAAACCTTTAAAGCTAGATTGGTAGCTAAAGGGTATACACAGAAAGAAGGTATCGATTACGAGGAAACCTTCTCTCCTGTGGCCATGCTTAAATCCATTAGGATACTCTTATCCATTGCCGCATCTTTAGATCTAAAGATTGGCAAATGGACGTCAAGACAGCTTTCCTTAATGGAAGTCTTGACAAAAGCATCTACATGATGCAACCAAAGGGATTCATTGAAAAGGGCCAAATGGAAAAGGTATGCAAGTTGCAGAAATCCATATATGGATTAAAGCAAGCATCCAGATCCTGGAACATAAGGTTTGATCAAGCTGTCAAAGGTTTTGGATTTATTCAGAATCTGATGAACCTTGTGTATACAAAAGGATTAAGGGCGACAAGTTGGTTTTCTGATTCTTTATGTTGATGATATACTACTCATTGGAAACGATGTAGGTGTATTGACATCAGTAAAAGAATGGTTAGCAAAACAATTTGATATGAAGGACTTAGGAGAAGCAAGTTTTCTTCTAGGTATCCAAGTAATAAGGGGTAGAAAGAATAGAACGATTGCATTATCCCAAGCTTCATACATAGACAAGATCTTGTCTAGGTTTTCCATGCAGGATTCCAAGAAAGGTATGTTACCTTTCAGATATGGAATCAAGCTTTCTAAGGAACAAGTTCCTAAGAATGAGCATGAAGAGCAATTCATGAGTAGAGTTCCATATCCATCGGCAGTGGAAGTCTCATGTATGCAATGCTCTGTACTAGACCAGATATTTGTTTTGCTGTGGCATAGTTAGTAGTTTTCAATCGAAACCTGGTCCTGATCATGGACGGCAGTTAAGCGTATTTTAAGTATCTCAAGAGAACGAGAGATAATATGCTTGTATACTCTAGAGGGGATTTGATTCCGTTGGGTGTATAGATTCTGATTTCCATCAGATTCTGACTCCAGAAAATCCACATCAGGGGCTGTGTTTACTATTGGAGGAGGAGTAGTCATATGGAGGAGTATCAAGCAATCTTGTATTGCTGATTCCACCATTGAAGCTGAGTATGTTGCTGCATGCGAGGCTGCCAAAGAGGCTGTTTGGCTCCGCCAATTCTTGATTGACTTGGAAGTGGTTCCTAGTGTGAATAAGCAGATCACTATCTACTGTGACAACAGTGGAGTAGTGGCTAATTCAAAAGAACCAAGAAGTCACAAGAGAGGAAAACACATTGAAAGAAAGTATCATCTTTAAGGGAGATTGTTCAAAGAGGTGACGTGACGATTACAAAAATCGCGTCAGCAGAAAATCTAACGGATCCCTTCACAAAGGCTCTACCTCAAAAGAGTTTCGATGGGCATCTAGAGAACATGGGCATGAGAGATATGACACATTTGCTATAGCGCAAGTGGAAGATTGTTAGGATTATGCTCAATAGCAAGAGTGTAATATTATAATTAACAATCTCTTTCATATAATAAAGTGATTCTGGTTTAACAAATCGTATAGCATTTATAGTTTAATATTATAATTGTCAAAGTAAATAATCATAAGGTCTAAAGACTATGAGAAAATGTAAGTAATTAAATACTCAAGGCGTGTTTAATATATAAAGCTAGAGGGGGGGGTGAATAGATTTTAGCTAATTATTACCCAATTTTCGCGTGCATGTCAATGTTACTAAAATATCCCTAGCAAGTCAAATATACATACAAGTGTAATAAGATGCGGAAATAATAAATGACACTTGATGTTTACGTGGAAACCCAACCACTGGGAAAAAACCACGGGCTGTTTAGTGCGCCACACTCGGAACTCGAAATCACTAATTGAAATGAAGTTTACAACCTATGTAGACTCGTCTAACACTCCGGTCTGTAACTCCTCACTTCTACCCAGCGGGCCTTTATTAGCAACCCTATTCCAATTTGCTCGATCCTCGCAGTCACTACTTGTAATGATGTTTACAGCCTAATCCCGGTCTGTAACCCACCACTACTACCCGCAGGCCTGTAATAGCAACCCTAGACCAAGACTTCAATCTCTCAAAAGGATGCACAACCCTATGTGAATATGTATGAATATTCAATTAACAAACAAGGCTAGGGAACCTTAGATGCTTATCTAGGATGATGATATATTCAAATTAAATCAACCCTAGATATCAATTGCTAAATGACATGTCAAATAGCATAGATAATCATAGATTATAAAAACCTAGATATCTATCAAAAACAACACTCAATCAATTCATCACAATTAATCTCTTTTCTTGTATTTAGCATATGATCTAAAACATACAAGTAATTTAAAAGAGATGCTTGGTATTTAAAATACTAAAATAAGATGAAATTAATCAAAATCTTACCAAGCAAGTTGTGATGATGCAAACCCATAATGGATGCACTCTATATAGACATAGGAGATGCAATATGAAATTTGATGCAAAAGGGGTTTGATTTGAGTGGTTAAAGGTGAGTTCTTGATTTGATTTTCTCTCAAAATCTATCTTTGAAGTTTAGGGTTCTAAGAGTAAAAGAACTTGTTCAGATAATGAGAAAGTGTGATATTTATAGACATCAAGAATAGGGCAAGTGAAAGACAATTTTGCCCTGAATCACACTATCGCGGTTTGCTCTGTGGCTCGACTGCCGCGGTTTAAAAAACCGCGGCACTGAAACCGCGGCGGGCGTCACAGCACAAAGCTTGATTTTCAAGCGACCTCAAAACATGACCAAACGACATCGAAACCTTTCATATAATATACCGTTGGAAAGGTATGGAAGTCTACTTTCTACTCTAATTAACAAAACATGATTTGGATAACTGTAGAAAAAGTTATGGTCATTTGAGTGACCAAAGGTCAGATTCGGATAACAGCTGTGATGCCCTGTTTTAGTGGTCACTTTGGAAATTTCAAAACCAATCCAAATGGTCATGAAATATTACGAATAATATACCGTTGGAAAGGTATGGGTGTCTAGTTTGTACAGAAATTTTCAAAACTCATTTTGAAGCTTTGTGTAAAAAGCTATGGTCACACGACCATGCAAAGGTCAGTTTCGAAAACACTTAAAACATTGAAATCCAATCTTTTGAAACTAGACACCTTACTCCAATCAACCAACCAAAACTACCACTTATCCAAGAGAAGAATGAGACCTTCTCAAGTGGTCAACCATCGCGCTAAGACATGCACACCATCGTGCAAGCGTGAACGTTTCCGATCACACAACGGAATGAATTACACCACACTTAAGACTAATCATGAAGTGCAAGTGTGGGTATGAATGCATCCTAATGCCTAACATGTCATGGCATTATCATTGAATAAGATGCACTCAATTCAAACATGCATGAATACAATTCATGACTTTGCATCCTAATGCCTAACATGTCATGGCATTTCATAGAACAAGATGCAATCAATTTAATGCAGAAGAGATATTGAATAATCAATAAAGCACAATGCACACAAAATATAAACACAACATTCAAGAATAAGAGTTATGCATGTTGTGTGTGTGTGTGCAACTATATCTCTTAAAGGCAAAGTAAGCACAAGATATTACCTTTGGTGCTTGTCCTTTTGAGGTCTTGGAAAGGGTCTTGATCTTCAACTAATCACCTAGACTACCCTTACAACCAAACCCCAACTTGTGGTTTGACCACGAAATAAGCCAATCAATAAAGGGAATCCTTACAGAAAAGAAGAATTGTTCGTACATCTGGATATGTATGTGGTAGACACAATTCTTTAGTTAGTCTTGAATAATGTTCACAACTTAAGTTAAAGGTTGGGCACCTTTATCTTGTTAAAGTTGTAGAATTCTTTTACTAGCATTTGAGTGGGATCAAATGAGATATGATGAGTCTAAAATCATCGGAGTGTCTTCGAGTAAAAGAATCTAGTGCACTGGGTGCATTGAACTGGATCACAATGAAAAGCTTTATCTAGAACCGTCAATAGATAATAGTCTTTTCATTATCAGGACAATCGGAGAGTCTATTAATCCTGAGATAAATGATGGACTTATGGTTGCAAGTGATATCATTTGAGTTATCAATGAGTACGATTATATCGCATAGTTATCCTCAATAGTTTGGTGATATTCATTTGTTAATCGATAGAGGACTTCATTATAGATATGGACATCGTGGCTCCATTTAATAAATGAGAGTATAATATCATCATATGGATGTTTTGAGGTAATTGGATATTAATCTCAACGTTGAGTTTCGATAGTGTCTATTGAAAACATGGCTTTGGACAAGTCAAAATATCCAAGTTCAAAACGTGGTCATATGAGTAATATGGTAACTTGGAGAGTTATAGGCGGTCTATGAACTTGGTGATTACTGATATTAATCACGAGGATACACTATCTCTAACATGATTGTCTAGGGTATGAATGAGGAACATCTTCCTTTTCTATCTTTATTTAAGAGTTCAATTTTAGCTTTAGTGGAATGAGTTAAAATTAATGGATCGGACCTAAGTGAATCATTTGTTGATTGTGATTAGGTTGTGTCTATTGAAGCTTAAATTTAGATAGCCCGCCAAGATCCCCAATCCACACGGACTTGCATGGATCACTGATATATTCTACCGGACCAATTAGGGTCCATCAGAATTGCATTTAATCTATTAAGAATATAATTTGCACATTATGTAATGGGCTGCTCAGTTATATTAATATATTAATGAAAGACATGTGGGCTTGTTTTTTAGTAAGAATGGGTATGGCTCACATGTGGGCTTTTTATTTAAAGTCCAATGGATTAAATGAAATAGAAAATAATATATGCCCAATTTAGACAAGTGGGGCGGCAAGGTTAATATAAGCCTATATATTATTTGTTTTCATTGTTTAATTAAATAAGAATTAATTAATTTATTAATTAATTGTTTAATTAAGAAACAATCTTTTTTGAACAGGAAATATATTTCCTAGAGTTATACTATTGTTAGTAGTATACTAAAGGTAAAAGATATTTGGTAAGAAAATAAATAATTAATTTTATTTATTTAATCAAATAAGAAGTCTTTTAATTTAGTCAATTAAAAGAATAAAATATCTATGAGTTGGATTAGGGTTTGAAGTCTATTCTTGATGGAAATTAGGGTGCAAACACAAACCCTTTTAGGAGTGTGATTTGCGGCAACCCTAGTGTAAAAAGAAGCAAGATTTCGGCAACCCTAAAAGACAAGGAGAGGAAATTTTGGCCACCTATATATTCCCACATATAGAATTCGGCCACCCAAGTTGTTCTTGATACAATCTTCTTCTTCTTCTCAATAGAAAGTGATTTTATTTTACTAAAAACATAAAAGAGTGAATAAATTTTTTTGATGGTACACTAATTGCTGTTCATCAATAAGCTGTGTGTACAACATCGATTTAGGTTCACGCGAGTTCGATCATTAGATTGAGAACTCAAAAGTGACCGAAATAATCTAGTCTTCGTTTGATTGTTTTGTGACTAACAAAAGAAAAGAAAAGTTTGTTTGTCCATTCTCAGGTTTGCAATTCAAAGAAAAGGGAGACCACGCTCTAGGTGATCCACGTTCGTGCTAGGATTGATGATCTTGCGGATTACCATCGACGTAAGTCAATCGGATCACGCGACAAAAGGTATTCTTCTTTTGTGATTATATGTATGTTTAATTAATTAAAGGGTTAACGTTCATAAAAAGGAAAAAATTTTAAAACTACTAAATCTCTTTTAGCCTCGCTTCCGCTGCGTGTACTACGGTATTTTTCCCTACATCTGACCTGAGTACACGTGCCACTGTTTGATGGGTGTCACTTCGGCTGTCTTCTATGACTGTCGTTCACTTACCAATACCTATTTTTCTTGATTTTTGAATTTTTAAAATTCCCTCTTTTAACGCAACACGCCTTTCTGCCCTATTAATTCTGACGGATCCATTAATTTCTCTTTTAACTGAAATAAAACCGTTCTATTTCTCGTAATTCATTTTCTCTCTTTTTCACCAGAAATTCGTAGAAGTACTCTTCTTCCTCTCTCCGATTGAGAAGCGTTTTCATCGAACTTGGTCGTAGCAGTTCGTTAATCCCTAGATCTCTTGCACATTTCCCTCTCTAAGGTTTTCTGGTGAGTTTTTCATGGACCCTTCTCTGCATTCTTCCCTTTTTAATCGAATGATGCAGGCTTTGGAGCTTGGTGATAAGGTTACTGCAGATAAAATTGAATCGTTGATTTGTAATTTTCACCCGGATTCTCCTACCCCAATTTCTGTTTATGTTCCTTCTGCCAGGAAAATTATATCCCTGACGCTTCTCCCTCATCTTTTGGTAGTGATTCTCCGATGACGACGAGGTCTCCCAAACCAGGTGGCATTAGACGACGGGCTTTAAGGGCTCCTCGCTGGTCTTAGCTGGATGCTTAGACCACCATTGATTCAGATGTTGATAATCATCAAAAGAATAGACTACATTCTCAGCTGACCACCCGTGTTTTTTGACCGCGAAATCAATGTGGTCGGCGAGAAGGACTTCGCAAGTACAGAAGTCGCTTTGAAATCCTGGACTCAGTTATTTTGATGCTTCCGGGTAGTCGAGCGATGTGGAATCCTCCGAAATGCGGTCGCCATCTACGGTGCCATGCTAAGCTGGGGAACCTTTCCCCTCCAGCCTTTCATCGCTCGGTTTCTTACGGAGGTCAGATTGCCCCTGCCCAACTCGCCCCAAATAGCTACAAGATCCTGATGTGTCTGTGTTGATGTGGAAGCTGAAGGGTTTTAGACCCCTACGCCCGTGAGATTCGCCATTTCTATACCTTAAGGCAAGCGGGCAATACGGGACATATTTCCTCCTTTCTTTGGCTGTGGAGAACTGGATTCCTGAGGGTGCGGCGAACCCTGGATAGGTGGAAGTCTCAGTGATGAAAAGAAGAAAGGTTTCATTTAGGTTTCCCTACCTCGAACAAGAGGTGGAAGAACAGTTGGTTCTTTGTTGGTGGTGAATGGGGCATAGATGTGCCAGCCAGTGGTAGCGCCGTAACTTTTTGGCGAAGAAAGTTCCTAGGCACTTCACTTCTCCTGAAGGCTGGTCGAAAGCAACCCCGTTTGCGGATGGAGAGATCTCTCATCTTGCTGCGGCAGCCGCATGCCTTTGGATGAAGAGGCGACCATTCTTCCTTGGATGAGGAGAAGATGATTACCTAGGGATTTTCCGCGTTTGCCTGCCAGGCTTCCTCGCCGTAAGTTTTACCTGCTTCCTTTGATGTGTCCACTCTGTTTGTTCTATTGGAACGCTTTTGTTGCTCTTTGCAGTGGGGACTTCGATACAGTTGTGATTTGCAAGCCGGGTAGTGAGAGAATTACACGAGGCTGCCAGTAAAAGACATGCTGCTGGTGGCTAAGGAAGGAATTGCTAGCCCGGATGGTGGTGATCCCTAGACGGAGGGAAGTTGGTGATATTACTGGGGGAGGTGTTGAATCGGGCAGCCCCATGTGGCCATGGAGGTTGCTGCGAGTACTCCTGTTGGGACTACCCTAGCTGCAAAGGTAAAGAGAAGGTTGGCGTTTAGGGGCGGTTAGTGACTCCTATTTTTGATGCGGATTGTCCCTGAGATCTCTGATCCTGCAAGTGACCTTGCCCCCAGAATCGGTAGAGGCAAACGCCCGGTTGTGGGTACCTGATCATGCTGCTCGACCCCTAAGCGGGCTGGTCAAGGGTTGTGCGTATGTTGTTCTTCGGATGAGGAGGGTGCTAAGAACCTGTACTCACCGAAATCCCTCTGATTTCAAACAGCTACTCACGAGGATCCCTGCTGAAGGAGCAAATGCAGCAGTGCCTCCTCTTGGGAGGTTAATGAATTAAATGTCCTCTTCCTACTACGCCCAGAGCAACTCTCGTCCCGAGTCGCCTTCTCGGTGGCTGTAGGTGAGCCGAATGTTTCTTCTTCAGGTCAGCTAGGCCGCCTGGTCGGTAAGAGTCGGCTGGTCGGCCAGGACCATCGAAGCAACCTGGGGCTTCTGCTTCTAACGTCTGCTTCTGGTTAGGTGTTGCCGTGGAAGCTCCTCCCGTGGGATCAAACTGAAGACGATGAAGAGACCATGTCTCTTTCAGATTTTTTCGGCTACCAAAATTTTCTCGCATTATGATCAACCAACAACTCGTCTGGTAACCTAACAACAAAAGATGGAGTTTTTCTTTAACTGCCACTCTCTGGTAAGCTCCTCACCGCAATCCTATTATATCTTTGTTTATATATGCTTCCTAATTGTTATGTTTTCTTTTTCAGATGATGTCTGAGTTGGCGAGAGCTATAGGTATGGGAACAAAGTTCCAGGGAGAGTAAACGTCTACGAGAGTAGGCTTCTATTTGGCCGCCGAGAAGCTCTCTGCTGAAGGTCCTATACCAACAATACTCAGCTAGAGAGTCGCAGATTGGTTATCTATCTGCTCAGCTAGATGCTGAGAAAAATTGTCTGCTGCTGAGGAGGAGATTCGCTCGCTGAAAGAGCAATTGTTGCTAGTCAAGAATCCCTCGCAGCGCGTTGGAGGCTGAGCGGACTAGCTGAGAAGGCTAAAGAGAAAGCTGAACGTGAGGCGTTGGACTACGCACCAGTTATCTCGAATGTGTCATCTTAATGACCTAAAGCTGTTTTAGAGGTTGAAGCGGTGATCGTTTTAAGAGATCCCCTACCTATGATGCGATTTTATTGC